>PNEN01000266.1:693-189837 GCA_002933655.1 Cercospora berteroae | reverse complement strand
TGTTCACATACAGAACTGCTGTTCGTATCACTTCGGGAATAAGTGCCGACGCCGCCATGGCGTGAATACTTCCCTGTCTCGCTTTCGAGCTAATCCCTGCAGTCACACTAGGATATGCAAACTGAGGAGACGGGGAAGCCTGCTAAGCGCAATCAAGTTCATTTTGGCTCAAACACCTGAAGTTGTCATAGCTTTCGGTGCGGCTTTCTCATCCTCTGTTCGCATACATGACATATCGCCGGACACATGTGGTGCTAAGCTGTGCGTGGACTATAGAAAGTTTGTCCCGACGAGCCCGGATCTTCAACACAAGGAGCATGTTGCTCTGGTTGGCATTGACGGCAAGCAGATCTCTGCCTCCTCCACAGTTTGTCAGAGACAGGTGTAAGCGCATCGGATCACTAAACATACTGCAGCAACCCGGAAATAAAACCTTCGGCTGTACGCGGATCCGCCATGTTATGTATACATCTGTGCTGCTTATCCGCAGGTCGTATATGCTCGATATCAACTGACTTTTGATCTCTTGCCATCTAAGCTTGGAGCACCTAGCTTCAGGACAGCTTCATTCATCGATTACGGCCACCATGACCGTCACTCAAGATATACTCCCCATCGTCGAGGACAACGGCAACGAAACGAAATATAGCGGTCTCCCCACCAAGCTTCCTCAAGACTTCCTATCTACCTTCCCCAAACTGTCGAAAGAACAAGCCGGTCACCTGCGTCACTTCCACAATCTGGCCTCCCAGCCTGATGGCCAGTGGCATCACATGGGCGGCCAAGACCCTGGCCAACAGTAGAACGATGCTTACCGCTGTCAACTAGCAACCATGGTGTACGGCGCCAGTGTTGCACACTTTCACCTCCTTCCTGCTCTACGATCTGCCTTCAAGAGCCTGTTGGAACATCTCATCCATAAAATGCTCCGCAGAGACGTCTGGAGCTATTGGTACCTGACTAGCCAGAGCGGAAAGTTCGTGGACCCCGACATATTTGAGATGCGTAAGCCATGGGCTGATCCAAACAAGGAGGAGAATATTATGGTGAGTATCGCGAAACGTCAAGATGGCCTCAACAAGACATAACGTTCTTCTTATCAAGTACTCTGGACACCTCCTCCTTATGGTATCATTGCACGCCATGCTGTTCGATGACGACAAGTATGATCAACCTGAGGCGCTGACTTTCCATTGGGATCCGATTTTCTGGGGCTTCGGGCCAGAAAAGTTTACTTACACCAGGAGTAGCCTCCAAGAAACCATTCTCTGCGAGATGGAACGGCACCAATGGAAGGGCGTCTGCTGTGAGCCGAACAGCATTTTCATCGTGTGCAACCAATTCCCGGTAAGACCGAAGAACAGCTTTGAGCGCTCAAGAATCCTGCTCAGAGTCACTAGATCATCGCGATGCGCTATAACGACGTTCGCAGCGGAACAAATATAGTCGACAAGGTACTGAAGAATTACGTTGCAGCGTGGGAGAAACATGGCGGCTTTCTACAGAACAACAAGTTCGTCCACAGCTGGTACATGGTTAAACAAGATCGCATAGTTCCGGGAAACATTGGAACCACCGCGTGGTAAGACAATATCAAATACTTGAAACATGCTAGACTGGTCTGCTGACGGCTTGGAAAGGACATCTGCATTCATGAACAGCTGGAACTCTCAGGCTGTGCGTTCCGCCTTTTCTGCCCAATCGTTGGGCTTCTTCACGAAGGCTCCCAATGGAAGAGTCAATTTGAACAGCACTGCAGTCGCTATGATTATTCGCAAGCTCGTCAAGAACGAGAACGCGGATCCACAAGCCTGGAGCACAAAGCAAAAAGCACAGGAACTAGCGAAAAAAGCCAAAGCAGCGCCTTCTCCACCCTTGCCAGTACCAATATTCGGCTACGTCGCTTAATGGGTCTTAGAAGTCGGAGATCCATCTCTGACTGCAGGTCTTCTCCGCCACGCAGACAAATCTCTCAACCCGACATGGGACAAGGGTGGTCTCTTCTATCCTCGCAACGAGACCTCAACTGACGAATACGGAAATTGGAAACTCGTGGAGCTATATACAGGTAATGCAGCAATCGCGTACGCGCGCCTCAATGTTACAGATGGCCAGAAGAAGATGTGGGAGAAGCCGTGGTCAACGGAGCATTTCTCAGCCTTCCCGTACATCGATGGCATTACTTTCGCTTCTGGTGTGGATTTTCTCAGGTGTACTTGGGATACGGACAAGGAGGCTTTTGTTCTCACTATGCGGACTTGGGATGGTTCGAGAAAAATGTAAGCTTTTGCCATCTTCGTTACTTTGTCATGAGCCAAACGTTGACACCCTCTAGCGTCCAGCTCCAAGTCAAGAATCTGCCGGCAGGGCGGTACGGTACCTATCGAGACGGAAAACTTGTACGAGAACAGGATTTGGATGACATTTCGAAGACCTTGGAGATGGTTATTGAAGTAGGATCAGTTGAGACGAATCTTGTGCTTCTCAAGTCCAGCACGATGGGCCGGAGATTCTCGCATAAGTCTCTTTGCCGATCTCACATATGATGGCGCGATACTAGGTACACGAACATTCGAACAACTCTTGACAGTGGGTAGTGATGTGCTTCCATGCGATACCTGCAGACCCACGCGATTATACGAAACGAAGGCTCTGGGCAGCCGCTACAGAGTGCTGTGCTAACGTCGTCCCAGGTCTGGAACGAACAATACTTGCTACCTATGGGCTCTGTAGCTTATCTTTACCCCTACGATCAAGCTTGACCCTTGTCCAACGATTGCCAGCTGCGGAAAGCTGCTGGAAATTACGGCAGCTCACAACAATATTCTGCTTGGTCGAATACATACTGCCATGCAAGATCTTTTCGCAGGGGCATCTGCTGTTGATACTAGTGGTTGAAAAAATGATAACAGAGCACTGTTCAAACAATTATCACTGAAATCTTGCTCTCCTTGACTGACTCCGTGTGGTCTATCAAGAATTCAAACAACTTAGAAGGCACGCGGCCGCCGAACTGCCCCGCCTCTTCCATTACAGCGTACCCAGACACAACAAGCTTGTAAGTGGATTTGAAAGGTTCCACGCGCCTTAGCCACAAAAACCTGCTGCCAGACGGGAGTAGATCCAGCATACAAAGAACGTCGTTCACTCCTGCTACTGGCGGTTGGAGTGTCTCGAACTCAAGCTCAACGTGCAAGCTCACACCATTCCTGCTAACATGTCCTTTCCACCTTCGCCACGGTTCGTCGTGCCAATCCTCCTCCCTAACTTGCCAATGCTTTACAGACCTTCCTTCGACGATGTGGCCAATCCAGTACATTTCCAGTGTGAGATTCAAATCAGCATTGATACAGTAATGGGTATCTGCCATTACCGATTTTAGGGTGTTAACACACCTTCCGTGGTAGCCACGCAAGTCCGGTACCCAAGTTGGCAAAGCTATCGAATGACCATTGTTAGCATCACCAGCGTGATATAGCACACGCATGTCTCCCGTCTCCACCATAACTCTTGCAAAGCGGACGGACGCAGTCTCCAATGTAGCGGTATAGTCAGCTTCCAAGTGGTGGCCGGATACCAGAGAGTATAGGGAGTAGAGGCGGTCGCGAGGATCTCCACATTGCAAATATTGAAACACGATGACTTTTTCCAACAAGTCCGTTTCCTTAGCGCGGTCGGGGTCAACAATGCTTAGGACACGCGATGTGAGGACTGCGTAGAATTCCACCGGGGAAAGGGCGAAGCGCACATCACCGATTCGCTCAGCAATCACGGATCTGGCCATACTAAGTGCTGCGAGGATTGAGGCGTTATCGGCTGAGTACTCGCCCCAATAAAATACTCTGGTATCGAAGCCTGGCCCCCGAGAACAGTTCTCTTGGACGACCCAACGGCGTTTCCAGTACCTCCGTTCGAACAAGCGCATAAATATCTCGAGTCGGGCAACAAGTCGCGGTAAATTCCGGGCATCTGCAAAGAACCAGTCATCCAGAGCGTCTCCAAGGTCCAAGAAATCATATGGATCAAAATCTGCTGATGGCGATTCGTAGTCAGGTTGTGCGATAGTACCAGTGAGAGGTGGCATGATCCGGGACGGACGACAGTGGTCGATTTCTGTCTCCAAGAAGACCTCGGCGGCCTTTGCTTGCATTGCGTGAGATAGCTTTCGATCCTTGTCTGTAGTCTGATCGTATATGCATCTGGTGAATTGCCATGCGATGTAGCCGTCCTCGGGGTGTGTGCCCTCCCCCAGCCAGACATCAACGTTCCGGGCCAATCTGTAGATGTCGTACATCATCGCCACTTGCTCACTGCGCTCGATCGGATGGCTCTGGTTGATACAGATAGCGTCTGCCCCCAGTTGCTTCGAAGTTGTGCAAGATCGAAGTCTGCGAAGTCCTTCTGCTAGATTCCGAGTGGTGTCTAAGCGCCTTCCATCGAGCAGAATGGAGTGGGAAAGGGACGTGTCTCCGTCCTTGGTCGCCCAGGTGTAGGAAAGAGCATCATAGTGCAATTTTCTTGAGCTCATGACCTGCTCATAATGAGCACGACGTGGCAGGTACTCCGCAGTGAGTGCTTCAGCATCCGCATTTGATTTCGTCGGCTCCAATGGCAAGGGCTCTCCTAAAAACACTATCTCGAAAAAACCCACGAGCGGGTCTCTCAAATTGCTGGCGGGCTGCAACACTAGCACACGAACCCATCGTGGACCAGGCAATGGATCGTGTACAAACCGTCTCGTGAAGGTGAAGGTCCGGGGCTTGAGGAGTGTTGTGAGCCAATCCATGGTGAGGAATGAGAATATCAATCGTTTATGAAAGGCAAGAGCATCAGGAAAAGGTCAGCTATGGCAAGGCTGAGCACCTGCGCCACCACCATATGCAGCCCCAAAAGGCTAAACCCCAAGCATATGTGTCTCAGGCTCTAACAGCTGTCAGAGCATCCGGTCACTGGTAATGGAGGAACGCAAGATGAACGGGCTCTCAGGACATGAGCGAGGCCATGAAATTGGCGAACCTACCAAGACAAGCTGCAGGGTAAAGGACAGAACCAGGCCAGGATGTCGACGACTTTTGCTCAATCCCAGCTTCACTTCGTCCCCTTGACAATATTCCTCACCATCTTCTCCAACATCGCACCACCCGTCCCTCCACTCCCTTCAAAGTACGCCGCAACGCTCTTTTCCACGTACTTCCCAACCATATCCACTTCAACATTAACATCCTCTCCCACCTCCTTCTTCGCCAACACAACCCTCTCCTGCGTATAAGCAATGAGCATAATCTCCCACCACCCCTCCTCATCATTGACCTCCGTAACAGTCAAACTCGCGCCATCAAGCGTCACATATCCCTTTTCCACAATATACCTCAACACACTCTTATCCTTCGGCTGCAACCGAAACGTCACAGCATTCCCATCAGGTCTCTTATCCGCAACGACTGCAACGGTGTCCACATGCCCTTGCACAAAATGTCCTCCCATTCGTGTACTCGCGCGCACGGCTCGTTCGAGATTGACGCCGCTTCCTTCTTTCAATTTGCCCAAATTCGTTCTTCGAAGAGTCTCAGGCGAAACGCCGACTTTGAATTCATCCTTGCCGAATTCCGTAACAGTCAAGCAGGTCCCGTTGATGGAGATGCTGTCGCCCAAATGGCAGTCGCCGAGGAGTTCGGAGCAGTCGCTGATGGTCACGGAGGTGCCGCCTCCACCGCTGGAGGACTCATCGTGCTCGACGAGCTTGGAGACGGCTGGGCGAGAGAAAGGTTCATGTCAGCGGCAGCGATGATGATTGTGGTACGAGGGACGTACTGCCGACGATCTCAACGATGCCTGTGAACATTTTGCTTTTGCTGTTCGGGAGGGAAATGTTTGGGAGTGAAGGTCCAATGGTTCACATGCAGATTGGTGCGAGCGTCATGCAAGCGCTCGCCGCCCCTCTGCCCCGCCGATATCGCTGGCTTGACGGGGAGTTGATGGTTGTCCATCAACAATTGGCGGGATGTCAATCAATCTTCGGAGCAGGTTGATAAAGATTCGAAGAGTGTTGCATCGATCTGCAAATGTTTGCGGTCTCCAACGACACTCTTTGGAAGAAGACATCGATTCTCTCTTACGGGCCGAGAATTGAAGTGAACGGACCGAGCATGGTGCAAAAGAGCCTTCTAGAAGGGATTGGAGGCGCTACTAGCCCATGTAGACTCAGAAGAGGACACGACGATGGCGAGCCCAACTCGTGCTGCTCCAGATCGAAAGCACTTCACCTCCACTTCCTCATCCTCACAAAGACATTCTTCGGCCTTCTCGTCACCGTCTGCTTAGCCTGCATCTTGACTTCAGTAGGCAAGAACTCGAATCTCCAGAACACAAGCGTAAAGAAAACCCGCATCTGCAAGAGAGCCAGTTTCTTGCCCAAGCAGCCTCGAGCACCTGCGCCAAAGACGATAGCTAAGAGAAGAACGGATCAGCCTCATATCAAGAGTCGCGTACCCATCTCCAGAATGTACGCAGAGAGAAGACAACTCACCTGGCCCAGCAAACTGATCAAAAACCTCCCGGCCATCACCATCCCCCCTCAGCCATCTTTCGGGCTTGAATTCGTGCATATCGTCTTCATCCCACGACCCGATCTTCCCGCCATGCTCTTGACTTGTCAAACTCCGCATCGTCCCATCGACAGAAAATCCAGGTGAAGTATGCGTGGGCCCCCAAGTGGGAAAGATGACCTCAGTGCCTTTTGGAATATGGAATCCTAGGACTTGGGTATCGCACGTCGCGACGCGCATATTCGCCGGGACTGGGTCACCGAGTCGGATGACCTCTTCGATGACGGCGTCCAGGTAAGGAATTGAGAGGCGAGTGATGGCTTCTGTGCTTGGAAGACTCGATGTCCCGTGCGCCTGCTCGATTGCAGACCGCAATCTCGTTTGCGCATCCTGATGTGCTCCGAGCAAGAGCACTCCCCATCGAATGGTAGTGGCAGTTGTATCGAAGCCTCCCACGATATATGTGAAGACGTCGTCGCGCATGGCAGATGAGTATAAGTCTTCGCCCAAACGCTGAGCTCTACTGATCATCACATCCGCAGCGCAGGTCATGTCTTCTGCATCCTTCTCCTTTTCTTCCTTCTTTTCGATCAATCTTTGCATCGCCGCCGCGATCTCAGCGTCAACAAGTCGTCTCTTCGCCTGCATGGCTCTTCTCAACTTCGGCACCAAAGCAAGAGCAGCCATTTGGTGTGTCACTCCAAACGGCGAGTTGATCGCAATCTGCGAACTGTTTGGCAACACTATCGTGCACGCCACTTCATCAGGCAACATCGCATCTTGGAATACCACTGCGCCAGTCGCAGAATCGATACTTCTCGGCAACGCGAGACTTTCAGCCTGCAATTTCAGAGCTCCAGATGACCGCCCGAAATTCGAAGTCCACAGAGCTTCGAGTGTAGCGTACGAGATATCCTTGTCGACATCCACAAGAGCGTCACCTATGATCTCAGTCTTCTTCGTCCATAGATCCAAGAGCTGTGTATAAGCTTCATACACTCGAGGAGCATTGACTCTGTGCAGGAACGAGGGCGCCATTGTGTCCGAAAAGATCCGACGCTGATGCTTCCACTGCTCATTCGAGGCCAGAGCGGGCAGAGAATTCGGGAGCCAGGCGCGAAAGGTATCAGCGAAGAAGGGCGACCTATCGAACTCGTTGGTTCGCCGCAGCATGATGTCGTGTGCTCTCGACAAAGATTCAGCTACGCTCTACCGATTTAAGGACAATGCCGATTGGAGGAATACTAACTCTTGCCCATCAGCCAGCACAACCGAAGGCTTCTTCCCAGGAAATAGAAAGACCTGTACAATCGGCGACGCAAGATCCTGACAAAGCTTCGGCAAGAAGTAGAATGGCTCTCCAGTTCTTGATGACCATTTCAGCATATCTGGGAGATCTCCTAGCAACCGTGAAACGGATGTTTCGTTGTACGGTATGCCTTGTAATGGCTTTGGCAAAAGGTGCCAGTAAAGAAGCCCAGTACAGGCAGTGACTAGGGCGGTAGCGACAAATCCATAGTTTGAAACGATTGATTCAGCCATATCTGCGTTTTGCTCCTTCTTGAAGCTGTGAGGTTTGGAAAGACGCAACAGCAATTGTAGTCCAATTCATAAATGTGCTCAGCTGAAGCTCTAGTAGATATCAGCTACTTTGTGAGCATGCAAGCGAGCTCGAATCCTTCTCAGCTACAAATTATGCCAAGTGCTGCTGTGAAACATCGGGAATGCCTGAAAGCATTGAACCGCTTTTTAGAGTGGTCGTCAAGCTGCATTCTAGAGAAGTGGAGGTTGGTCAGGGAGGAGGTCTCGTAGCCAGGAGTCATCTTCTGTCGCTTTCAAATTTGTGTCGAATGATGCAAAATCCGTGGTGAGGTCCAGAGGCTCCAAGTATACTGGATTATGCACAGCACTGTGTACTGAGTCCCTCTCATACTGTTTCACGATGGCAGAGTAGCTGTCATACCAGTCTCCTATCGCTTTGTACGCGGCGACGATCTTGGTCGTAAAGGATGCCGCATCGACTTTTTCCAGTGACGCAGAGAGGGTCTTCATCTTCTCAAAGTAGTATGGCAGCTTCAGCTCATCGCGGCTGAGTACTGCGCCGTAGGTGTTTCCCGGCGCAGTAAAAGCCACGAAGAGTTTGGCGAGAATCATAAGAGCGTATAGTATGCGTGGTGTGTAGAACAGTGGTGAAGTCGCGAAGACAATCTCTGGTGTCAGACCATTCGCAATGTCCAGCACGGCATGGCACGAATCCTTGAGTGCATACAGTGCTGCAACGTGATCTACTGTCACGACCGGACTTGCAAAGTCTGCAGCTGCAATGCGTTCAGGGATGAAAGGTGCAGAGAAGGTGGCTTTGTTTGTCGCCGTGTGCAATACTGGCTCGTTCAGGCAGATCAAAACCTGATGCCGATATATGAGCAGCTCTGGCTTTCTGAGATCTGGTGATAGCTGCTGCGTCCAATTGTCGATCTCCTGCCGTAGCTGAGAAACGGTGGCTTTGGCATAGTCGCTAGCAAAGACCGTAGGCTGGGACGTCTCGCAAAATCCAAGCCGTGTCACAGCACGATAGCATAGCAATTCGGCCTGAATGATCTCGCAGAATGTTCGTTGTGGCACCGTTCGAGCATGAGCCTGGACATATGCCAAAGAGGTATCGTGATGAGGCGTCCAAGGATTGCTATCTGGTCTTCGTATAACAGTAGTCATTGTCGAGCCAGTAACAAAGCAGGAAAGCCAAGTTCGACAGCCCTCCAACGATAGATCTTGATCAGTTCTCTCAAACCAGGTCCCTGGATCGTGTGTGACGTGCGAGCCGGCGGTGCCCAGGTCAATGGCCATACTAGTCGACAGCTGAACAATCTGCAATATCGTCGCGTGTTTGCTCCCATTCCTCACCCGAAACCAATAACTTGCAATCAGGAGAGCTTGAGCAAGTTCCAATGATCTTTCTCCCGCAGCAACAAGTCGACTGGCAAAATCTTGCATCGCTCGGTCCACAAGTTCCAGTTGAAGCTCAAGCTCCAGAATGCCATTCGTCGGAAAAGCCAGGATAGCCAGCAATAAAATCGGATTTCCAGCTCGCAAAACCTCAAGGTCGATAGGCTCAGCATGAATTAAGGGCAGGATCCTCGAATGCTGCTCATTGTAAGCCTCAACAACCCTCACTTGCAACTCCCACTGCACCCTCTCATCAATAAATCTCAAATCAGCATTCGTGCTTTGGGCCGGACTCCTCTCACACCCAGAGTCCACTCGTACATGATCACTCAACTTCCTCTTCTTATTCGCGTCCGACTCTGGAGAAGCGTTGGCCCAATTCTGAGCTTGCAATGCGTTCGTCAATTCTTGAACCTGAGCTTCAAGTGCAGCAATTCGATCTCGCTGTAGTCTTCTCATCGCCGGAACGCATTCTTTCCCAGCGCGATGGCAGCGCTCACAGGAGTCTTCTGCGGCATCTTCGCTGGGCTCGCAGCGTGCTTTGAGAACGTGGCAGTTTTCGCAGGCTCGACGGCGTTTTTGCATTTCTTGAGTAATGATTTTGGGAATTTCAGTGTTCTTGACTTGCTTTTCGGGAGACCTCTCCACGGTACTGACAGATCAGCTCCTTTCACAAAAGGTACATGTAGATATCACTGTACCAGCGTGGCAAGATCCCTCAACTCCGCCTCTCTCGCTTGAAAGCAGTGCTTCTCGGAGCTGAGCTCCAGAGGCGCAGCAACTCGCAACAGGCGACATTGGCAGCTCGCTTGTCAAGTCATAGTCGCACCAGAATCCTCCAAAGCTGAAGTGACGAGTCGCAGACGTCGGTCAAGCAGCTTGGCGGCGCCTTCGAAGTTCTTCCGCGTCACGTGTAGAAGAAAAGAAGGAAGGATTCAATCCAATGTGCAGGCCTGCATAATCAATGCACATGGCACTCTCGTGGAAGGCTGCAGAGGGAGTCATCTTCAGGCTAAAATGCTAAATCGTGTCATGGACATTCGTTTCTTCGTAGAATTCATCAGTCGTGCCGCGTCGTCATTTCACGCTCGAACGCTTCAATACTTTCAGCACCAGCAAACCCAAGAGCGCCGCTTATTCGAACGCCATCGCTAATCACGCAGTCCAGAGCCAGAGTTCAAGCCTTCGTGTCATTTTCAACGACCGTAGCGACGACAGATGTTCACCCAGCTGTCCATGAACATTCTCGCATCTAAAAATTGTTAGCCTTCGAACCATGACGCCTAATCATCGAGCAAGCTTACCATTCGCCGTTGCAAAGGGCAATACCGGCTCCCCTCGAGCGTTCACGGGCGGCAGGTATCCAAAAATGAAGACCGAGGGCTCTGGACTCAGCTTCGCCAGACTCACAAGCCCATTGCCTTGCAACTCGGCCCAGTCCGCATCCCAGATGTATTTGGTAACGAACGCCGTCCAGATTGGCACACCCGCCCTCGGTCCACGAAGAGGTGAAGATTCAATACGCACGACCTTTGAAGCACTATCGCGAATCACTTGCAGCGCATGTCGCATTTCACCATGTCGAATCTCACCAGCGAAAAGCATCTTCTCGCCTCCCTCGCATTTTTCGAGTGGTAGGTCTTCCAGTAAGATCTGGTGCGCGATGCCGCCTCGGTCCTGGTGTTTCATCGCCACGAAAGTGTTGTAGAAAAGGACCATTCTCTCGTGGAGGAAGAAATTGAGGCGTGCCCACATAGTGTGTCTCTCACTTCCATGTCGGACGCGACAAAGTTTGAGCAACGACCCCTCTCGAATGATTTTCAATTTCGTCAATCGTTCTGAATAATGCATCGGTTGACCATACGCGTCGAGAGCCATGATTAGGATGATCGCGCGAAAGTCCTCAGGTCGGTAGTACAGGCGTACCCATGTTCGATCTTCGTCGAACGACAATTGCATCGCTTGCTGGAATCCAGTGCTAGCTATTGCTTCGAGAGCCTCTGCGGCCGGATCGCCATAGCACTTTGAGCGATCCAGGGACTGATACTCATTCTTGTATCGACTAGTAGGAGAGCTGCCGTCGAATACACTCTGGGCCCAATGGACTGCTGCAGCGGACTGACCAGGAAAGTAGGGGTTGCTGGAGTAAGACGTATGACTGGACATCGTCTGCGAAGAGCCTGATGAGAAAGTGCTGAAGATAGGCGAAACCACTGGAGAGGTCGGAGACACTGCGAGTGGAGGGTCTGGCGCATGCAAGCCTGGTGGCCGCTCGAACATCAGGTCTTCCGATATTACAGTTGGACTTGTAGGAATTCGCACTATGGTCGGCCTGCTTGCTCCTCTTGGCCTCGGTGTGCGTGCTCCTGCAAACACGTCAGTACAATGCACCATACTAGATGTGAACCGGACACCGTACCGGATGTCTCAAGCAGCCCATGATCGTCAGACACGTTTCGCAGCCTCTGCTGTGTCGCAAGAAGTCGAGTCATCTCGCGACGCAGCTGACTCAGACTTGGAGGGCTTTCCCGTTCTAGAACATCGTTCTGGGCATCAAGAAAGTCTCTGTAGAGTTCCAATCTCTCCAGCAGTCCAACGCGTTCTTGAGAACCCAGCCTATGCTCGAGATCCTCCCACGCTCTTTCCTCAGAACGCAGTCGTGACCTCGCAAACATGTCAAACACATCTTGCGTAGTGTATCTCAGACTTCGGCGCACAAGGCCAAGGTCGTCTTTGATTCGGTAGAATGAAGGCCCATGGATCTGCGTGTTCTCCAACGCGTGTATCTTTCGCAACTCAGAACTGAGCCCAAAGAGCTCAGATATGATCGCCGTGATCCTTGTAGCATGTCGTGACAAGGCGTCGCGCAGTCGGTAGAGTCCCGAGCCAGCATCATCGCAGTCCAATGCGGATTCGAGCAGCGTCTGCTCACGCTGGTGCTCTGCCATCTTATTCGCTGGTACGAGCTTCGGGCGCTTGCGCTTGCGATACCTCCGCCTTCGCAACTCGAGTCATTGGTCGTGTAGAGCTTCTGGCGCGCGCGCTATGCCTCAGGCACGCGAGGATAGTGGTGTGCACGGTATGCGTGACTGGACTGTCGAGCACGGGATGATGGACAGAGGCTCACCGGAAGGGTGCTCAAATTTTCCAACCTTCGTGCTCCTCTTCCGGTACGACGTGACAGTGAGCCGCTTGCCGCGCTTGTGGAGCTGGCGATAGCTGATTGGGGCTTCATTTGACCGGTGAAGGACTGACACCAAGCAGTTTTCTTCCTCGTCCTGGCCAGCACATGCGGAATGGAGTCATTTTTTTTCTTCATGTGAACCTCGAGTGTATGTTGGAATAGACTTGTCTTGTTCCAATCCAGTCCAGACAGGCGTGTGAAAGTCAACGGAAAACATGCCTACCTTGACAACCTACCAGCTGAGCTTGGCGACCAGGGACCTGCTTGCTGCATAGCAAGCAAAGTGCAGTTGCAGAGTAATTGCGACCGGTCGCTCAATTCCGATGTTGAGATACGATGCGCGGTGTGGTCAGGAGCCTCTCGAGGAGCAATGCTTAATGTGGCCATGTCATCGCCATCCGGATTGAGACTCCGCCAGTCTCAATCTCGTGCAAACCACGCAAGAGCGGGCAGTAAAGTTCACATGATGACATGAGAAAAGCCACGGATCGCAATGAGTCAAAGATGTTCTTGAGAAGAGAGAAGAGAAGTGATGAGGTCAATTGAACGGGAGGTCTGAAACCAATATACGAGCCGAGAGGCTCCGCCACACACCACCAACCATCCTCTTCCTCAGGCACGAAAGCCTCCCACCTTGCGCCAAAGGAACCGTAGTCATGGATCCAATCATACGCCCTCAAGCACCGAAGCCATCAAATACGATGGCAAGCGACTGCAGGCCAATCTCAAAGCAGTAGCATCCACTACCCCTAGCTTAGGCAACCACTTCGAACACCCGACAAAGTTAACCCGATCAGTGGAGAATGTGGTGTAAGACGGGAAGAAACGAGAGACGGTCGGTGCTTGAGATCACGCCTCAGCCAATCGACTGAAAAGGGCGTCTTATGCTCATTGCCAACGACTAAAAACAGTAATAGCAGCAGCCTCTTCAACTCAGCCGCACACTAATAGGGTATCTTCGCAGTCTCATGTCCTCAAAGAAACGCCAATGGCTAGCATAGGCTAGGCTCAACGAGCAGGTTTTGGCACTCCTTCTCATGACCTTGCCAGATGATGATATGCAAACAATCAACACACGATGCAGTCCGCGATCCCAACCTCCCTAATGCTGTCAGACAGTTTCAAAATGTCAAAGATGTCGAGAAGATGTCGTCGTCAATCCCGAAAGAAACCCACTCCGAGCACATGTATCCCAACGCCGTATCCGTACTCATGCCCCTCATTACATATGCAGGTCGTGTCTGGTGGTTTGAGCTCACAAGAACTCATACTCTTCCTCGTCTGCGTTGCGAAGGATCACCAGGCCATCGGCATCGGTTTTCCTGCCTCGCTTTCTCTTCTCCGGGCTCATGATAACAGCTTCACCATCTGAGTCCAGCATCTCGTACTCCTTCTTCACGAGCTTGGCGGTCTCGCGATCCTCGAACTTCTCCACGGCCTTTGCGAGGGCGACGTTGAGGATCTGGCTACCTTGACTTGGCGAGCGGGCTGCATCGAAGGAATAGGTGACGCCGGCATCGACGGGTGGGTCGTCGTACTCGTCCGAGTTGCTACCTGATGAGTCGTCCGTAATGGCTGCACCTTCGAGCATGTCGTGCTTGCGGGCGACCTTAGCTCCGTGAGCTAGTGAAGCTACCGCGCTCTTGTTCTCGCGCCGCTTGAAGCTGTACTCGCTGTTGTGTGTCAGCTATAGTGGGGCAGATGAGATGCAAGCTATGTGGAATACTCACGTCTCGGAGGGACGATGAGGTCGGGGCTTCGCAGGAGCACGGCCTACACCTCCCGTTGAGCCGAGTGCCCACTTGTGCTTGTGAGAAGCATCGCGCTTGTAGTCTTGAGCAGTGGCACGGAGGTCGGCGTTGGAGAAGGTCTGCTCAGAGGACATGATGAGGGGTTTCGAGCTGTTGTGAGCTCGGTATCTGGGGAATGTGGTGTTTGAACGTCCTATGTTGCGATGTGGCTGCAGAGGAGTGGCCTAGACCTGAATGGACACCTTGGTGTCTGTTGATAGATGGATGGTATTAGAGTCGGGCAGAACAGGGACGAGGTGTCGTAGGTGGATGTCTTTGTGACGTCCGGGTCAGCAAGACAAAGAGACAGGCACAACAGCTCGTGATAGGGTGGAAGTGACGACTGGATCAAAGAGGTTCGCGGTGTTTATCAGCAGGTAGGCGTGACTCGTCGTTGCGGAGCTGAGTCACGAGGTGATGTAAGGCGTGGCTTCCGAGGGCCGTTGAGCGTTGTGATCGCGGTGTCGCGTCTCGGACGTGTCTGTGGGGTATGACTGTAGCAGAAGACGAAGCTGGAAGGCCGTTGTTTGAGTCTCAATCAATAGAGGGCGTTGCACAGAGCACAAAGCACGTCAAAGACGATCGAGAGCTCCCTTCATCCAGGTCATCTGGTTTGACTCTTACCTCGTTCCGGCCACGGACGTGTGGGGAGCAGGCGATAAGCACGAAGCAGCGCGATCCCGTGGCGCAGGAGGCCCACGCCCATGCTCTCCGTCATGGCTGCGAGGAATCAGGAACGTGGCTGTACGACTGGTGCACGGATCCGGCGGCAGTGGTTTATTATGCTTGCTTGCCTCGGAGTGACGAGAGCAGCCTGGCAGCGATTGCGATTGCTGGGGCTTTGTCTGCTCCCTCGCAGTGGTGAGGTTCCAACGCGCGCGGCCGCGCTCCCATGACGTGCGGGTCTAAATCGGGACGGAGCGCGTTGTCCCACCATGATTGCACGTGAAGCTTTGGTTCAGCCTTGATTCGCCGCAGCACGGCGACGTGCTGGGTCTGCTGATGCGAACGCATCGCGGCCATCGTCCACCTTCACACAGGCCGTGGGCAAGACCAGAAAGTCGGTGACACAGAGCTTGGAGTGTGCGAGGCGATCGCGCCCGCACCCTCGCGCTCTTCTTACTCCTCTTCCGCCTCGCCAGCTTCGCTGGGCAGCACAGCCGGGAACCAGCCATAGGTGGAGAAGTCGACCGTCCGTTCGCCTAGAGAGCCACGGCCAACTTGCACTCCTTCTGCGAGCAGGGCGGTTTCTTGATTAGCTGCACCATTTGCCCCTCTGAGGCGCTGTCAGCTGGACATTCCAGCGCAGGTGGAGGATCATCACCATGACGAGGGGCACTTGCCTCTGGCTGATGATTCCTTTGGAGTTGATCACTCGCTGCCAAGGGACCGTGTCGCCGTTGTAGCGAGCGTCCGGCTGGTCTGCAGCGGTCGGGAGATACTTGAGGCAGATGCCAACTTGGCTGAAACGGACATGATCAGGATGTCGGTCGGTCTTGTGTGTCATATTCTTCTACATCATACCGTGGTCGCTCGCTATCAACCACGATTGAGCCTCTGGTCGCATCGATCGTGAGCTGTCGATCAGAAATACTCACGGATACCCCAAAAGAGTCGCAATGTGGCCGTAACTCGTCACCGAGCCGTACGGCACTTGCTGGACGGCCCTATAGACCATCGTATACCATGACGCTGCCTCATCAGATCGAGGCATTGTGGTCGCCGTTCACATGTTGGTGATTGTAATTCTGATCGAAATGCAAGAACGGTTTTGTGCGCTCGGCGCGCGGAGCCACAGTCGCGCTAGTGCGTCACCCGTCGAGATCGCCCTTCACTTTCACGACTTGCGCTGCTACAGATCCACTGCTTGAATTATTGTTCGCAATACCGTGCAGATATGGGTCTCGCCGACTACCTTGCACAGAATTACCTCTCCGCCGAGAAGCCAGCCAAAAAGCGCAAGAGAAAGGAGAAAACGCAATCCGAAGGTCTCACGATCGAGGACGACGAAGCACAAAACTGGACGAATCCCACGCAAAACAACGACGATGACGATGATGCGCCGACGATAGTAGGAGGGTCACTAGCTGGCGGATTGAACAAACCAGTAAAGAAATCAAAATGGATCAAAGTGGGCGCAGAAGCACCCAAAGACTCGGAGCAAGCGGCAGCAGATGCCATTCTCGCAGATGCGCAAGCAGAATCGCGAGCGCGCGCACAACAAGATGACGACGACCCTACGCTTGTCGGAGAGAATGGCGCAGACTATGACGGGCCGGTCATGCAAAATGGCGCACTAGCAGGATTACAAAGTGCCGCGCAAGTGTCGCGAGCGCTGAAGAAGAAGCAGAAAGCAGAGATGAAAGCTATGCAGGACGCGGATCTGGCGTCAGGGGGTCTGGCACAACAGACGATATACCGTGATGCTTCGGGACGAATGATCAACGTCAAGCAGAAGCAGGATGAAGCAGAAGAGAAGAAGAGGGAAGAGGAGCGGAAAGCGAAGGAGGAGCTGGAAAGCCGGAAAGGTGATGTACAACGGCGGGAGAAGGAGGAAAGAAGGCGAGATCTCGAGGAGGCGAAGGTCATGACTGTGGCAAGGGGGGCGGATGACGAGAAGATGAACGCGGAGCTGAAGGAGAGGGAGAGGTGGAATGATCCGATGGCACAGTTGCTGGCAACGAAGAAGAGCAGTGAGAAAGGTGGAAAGAGCAAAGGCGGGAGCAAGACATATCAGGGCGCGTTCGAGCCGAATCGGTACGGGATTAAGCCAGGCTGGAAATGGGATGGAGTGGATCGAAGTAATGGGTTCGAGAGGAAATGGTTCGCCGCGAGGAATAAAGCCAAGGACCGAGCAGCACTGGAAGTTGCATGGGAAATGGACATATGAGCGCATTATGTGGACCATTCTTCAAAAGCAATGCTACAAACAAGACCATCTATCGACTACGTGCAAAATCCCAAACGCCGGCATACCCTCAGTGAGGCCGCGCTGCGCTCGCGGCCGAAAATCCAAAGTACCTGCTTGCCCATGAAGAGCTCCTGCAGCAGAAATACGTCCCACTCATGACTCCCTCTCAAGATCCCTCACCGACATCCGACCGATCCGTCAACATCCCAATCTCCTTCCCCATCTCTCCAAGATCATTCCCCCTAAACCTCCACTGCGGCAAAGCCGAAGTCTTCATACAATCATCACACTTACTAGCATGAAGCTTAAGAAACCACACAACAAGCTCCATAGTAATCCCCTTCAGATTCGTCAACCGAACAACCTTTTGCAGGCGCTCGCATTTGAACTCCAAGGCCTGACAAGGCGGCTGCATAACAAACATCTTCCTCCAAGAAGCTTCTGTCCTACACATGGCTTTCCATTCCGGTATCGTCCTTGGCCCAAAATGCTTGGTAGTTGTTGCTCCAATACCAGCGCCCAACATAGCGAGACTGATATGATGCGGGAAATGCAACGGTTCGACGATGAGGCCGTGATGGACGAAAGAGAATTCCGTGGTTTTGTTGGCTGCTTTCAAAGGGATGAAGTAGCGGTGCAGTAGAGGGTTGGGTCTTGGGATGATTGGTTGCTTATCGGAGACTTGTTGCCATCCGCCTAGGCCGTTGTCGAGAGGCGTGGACACGATGTTGATGAAGGTGAAGATGCCATCGAAGTTGCTTTCGTCGAGGGTGCTTCTGAATTCTACTAGCTCGTTTGATGAGGGGCGGAGGTAGAGTTTTTCTTGGAGAGCCTTGCTTCCGATGGCGTACTTCCAGGTGTGGCATACTCGCTGGTTGACCAGGATCTGATTTGCCGGAAGGTGTCCGACGATATTTTCAATTAATTCTGGCATGGAGAATACTTGGTCCCTGGCGGGCGTTGGGGCCTTCTCATCCGAGACTTGAGGTGGTTTTACGGCGTCCGATATGGCCGACATGGTTGCGATGGTTCTGGACATCAATTCTTCTTGACAGAGTGGGCTCGCTCAGAGACGATGTGTGCGAGAGAAGAATGGGGACGATGAATGAGGCAAGCGTGGTTCATATTCCACCTCTGTCCTCAAAGACTTGCGTTCTAAGGACGACATATTCTGAAGTCTACCTTCCGGCTGATCCGTGGTTCTGCGTCCTTTTCAATGCGGCCTCGTACCCAAGACCATCAACATTCTCAGTACAATGGCATCGTGCAGCAAATTGGGGGCTCAGTCTTGTTGTCGAAGCTTTGCGTTTCCGCTGAGAAGTCACAACAGAATCTCTCCCAGAGCTTGATCTTCGAATGTGAAAATGCGAATTGTGCCGCCGCGTGCAAAGCCGATCCGCCACCGGCTGTGCTTTCCATTTTTGTTTTTACGACAAAGTGGAAGGTGTGTGTGGCTTGCATTGACCAGTTGACCCAAGGTCACGCCAGTCTGGTCCGTAGTTCTGCGGCCTCCTAAGCCTTCGACCGTGAAGGTCACTGCGCAATACTCGCATGTTACGCGCACCCAAGCGCAGGGTGGTTGCGTGATGAACATTTTCGTGGCTATGCTGCGTGATTGCGACTTCAAGCGCGCTTTGGACAGCGTGGATTTGACTGCGAGCCAGCCACAGGAGCTTCGCCTGAAGTCGGCGTTGACATAGGGGTTGGCAATGAGGTCGAGTGCAGAGTCTGCGTCGGGCTGTAGCACGCGGCCTTTCACAGGCGCCAGGAAGAGTGCCTTGCAAGCGTTAGCTCGCCTGATTGTACCACATGGCCAGTGTTAGTTGGTGAGGGTGTGTTGGGATCAAGCAGCGTAGCCATCGCAGGGCGCGTTTGCCGACGAGCCTGTATTCGCGTGACTTACAGCCTGTATCTGAATGGAGCCTTTGACGGTGGCGTGCCAGAAGTGGGACACTCGCGAAGCCACCAGGACTCGAGGAGCATTGAGGTAGAGGAGAATCTGCTCGACGATTTCCGCCGTATGAAGCGCCGCCTCGACCGCCGCCATCTTGTTGTGTGCTGGAGTTCAGATCTGTTGAGCAAAGTGTTGCTCGGTGTCGAGGTTGAAGTGCTTGCCGTCGCGCAGCCCAGGCTGCAGCGGCCCGCGTACTGTTTGTGCACGCGCGCATGGAAGTGAAGGAGAACAAACCCGCTTGACTTCAAAACATCTCAAGCTCACGAGACCTTGCAACAACAAGAACCACCACACACCATCAGCCGACATGGTCGTCACCATCTGCGAGTTCTGCGCTAAGGACTTCGGTTCAGGCGCAGGTCGAGCATCTCACATCAGAGCTCGCGCTGCCAATGGCCTCTGTGGTGACTCCCGCCAGTGGAAGATCAAATCGAGTCGTGCAGCGAGCACTGCTTCAACCGCCGTCCAACCTCCCACCCCGACCTACCTGACTCCGACAAGTCGCGCAGGAGCCGAATGGTCAGTCGGCGCAACACTCAAGCGCAGATCCGCCGGCGACGTCGGGCCAGATGGAGCCAGCGAAGACCGCAGCACAGGCCTGCTTCGCAAGAGCATTAAGCCCACGCGTGTGTACGGCCTCCAAGAGGAGACGCCGGCAGAGCGAGCGGAGCGACTAGAGCTTGAGAGGCAGAAGCAGGCCGAGGACTTCCAAGAAGATTTCGCTTCCCCTGTCCTACCAAATCCCTCAGCGAAGCTTGTGGAGGGCACGGAGTGCGACACCAGAGATGTGCCAGTGGGCGAAGAAGGAATGTGGGTGATCGAACCAGAGACGGGAAAGCGCAAGATATCGTCCAGAACCGGTCGTCCGATGCTTGACAGGAAGGGTCGAGATTACTTCGTCCACTACGCCAACATGTACGAGCCGTGGAAGCTGGATGTGCCTAAGGGCGAGGAGGGAATGTGGTCAATCAATCCGGTCACCGGCAAGCGCAATCTATCGACTATATCTGGCCTTCCGATGCTGGACTGGAAGTCTCGAGATTACGTTATCCATTTCGCGATGAAGTACGAGCCGTGGAAGCTGGATCAATATGGCAAATTGCTTTGAGCTCATTTGTAGAGGCGCGCCGAGGAGTCACGACAGGAGGCCACGAGATGTTTCGAGCTGTACTATTCGATTGAGGGGGCATTGGGTGGAGACCAAATCATCATGGTGGCCAGCAAGATTTCGAGAATAAGGCCCGGCTTAAGTCGATCACTGCGATGGCTTGCGCTGCCAACAACGAGTGATGGAGCAGCGAGGAAGTGTCGAATGGGAGCAGCAAGCAGTCCAGATGTTCCAGCCAACGCACAAGTCAAGTCTACCGACGAACAAGCCGCCTTCCAATATTCGCTCGTTCTTTCTTCGTCCCGCGTTTCTCCTGACCCCCCAAACTCTCCCCTCGCAAATAGCAGTATCGACCCAAGCAAAAGAACACACCACAAGAACAAACCGGTAGGCTGCGATACCAACGCCGGTCTGCCTCGTGTTGCGCAAAAGTTCGTTTAGTCTGCGGCATGGTGGTGTTGTAGGATAGGTGTAGAAGTTGCCAAGTGTAACGCTACTGAACGCAAAGCACTGTCTTATATCCATCATCTTTTGTGTCTGCCACGCTCTGTCATATGCAGCATACAGCCGACCTGCACGCCTGCTGTGAGTTTGTGACAGGGTAATGAGGTTTGCGCAGGATCCCACGTGATTGCTGACTCGCTGCACGCTTGCAATTGTTCCGAACGTGCTTGTCTCAAGCAGCTGACCTTTCAAGCGAGACGCGATTCCACCTTAGTCTGCAAACACGACAGGTCGACGTGACCAGACTGTGCATGCTGTCATGGTTCGGGCATTGGAAGCCGACTCCGCTGTTCTGATCATTTGTCGCTGAATTGTCATCAGAGTGCCAGATGGCTGCAAGCCGTAACATCGTCTTCATTATGTACTATTGTCTGTACAGAAATACACGCCTGAGCTGAGTATGGAAAGCCGCATTGTTACACAATTCCAGAAACGCCAGACTCCACGCTGCCCATGACCACCATCGCCATCAAATCATACAAACACACCAGTAGATTCACAAGAGTCTCCCACCAGCTCTCTATTTCTTCTGTCTCGCCAACTCCTCCCTCACAACACCCCCGCTAGCCCTCCACCACACATCTCCACCCCACCTCATCAGCCTCTCCGCTGCAGAAGTCGGCCCATCCACCGCAGGCCTAACATCCAAATAAAACACCGGCTCGCCTGTAGGCTCTGGCGGGCCCGAATAATAATCAATAACATATCTCACTTCCTTCTCCTTCCCACCAGGAATCTTCCTCCTCACAAACCAATCATGCCGATCAAATGGCGGATTATCCGCAAACTCACTCGGCCAAACCTTCGCCATGAAACTCAGCATTCTCGCCTTGGGTGTCATATCCCCCGGTCTCCCTTCGAATCGAATCAAATCCGGTTCATGATTTAACAGTTCTGCTTCTCGTCCTCTTACTCGCAGAGCTTCCAATCCTGCATGTTTCTCGTAGCCTTCTTCTCCTCGACTGCATAACTCCCAACCACGGCCTAGACCTGCATAGAAGCGGTCTTCCCAGCCTCGAATCTCTTCCCATGCGCCTTCGTTGAGGAAATTGTGTACGGCGACCATGCTTTCGACGTGTTCGGCGGGAGTGTCAGTGTAGCCTTTTCGCAACATGGCGTTGTACATTTGTTGCGGGGAAGGGTATTCCCACGTCCCTTGGCCGTCGCCGCGAGGGATGGTTGATGCTTCGCGCTCGAGGGGAAGAGAGATGGTTTGTTCGGAGTGTTCGCGAGTGTTGGCAAGGTTCGAGGGCATATAATTCAGAGGGTTGAGTTTGGAGATGTATGAGGGCGTTGTGTTCGTGGGCTGTGGCGGTTGCGCAGGCGAAGATGGGTTCATGGCGGCGGGTGTTGTCGACGCGCTGGAGTGTTTAACGGGACAGGCGCTGGGTCGCTCGGTCTGCAATGGTGATGAGGGCTTGGGAGGCATCTTGTTATGCATCGGACACGATGGCTAAGACGGTTAGCTGAGGGAGGCTATAACGGAACATGGCCATCACACCGGTGGTTGAGCATCTGATCTCGAAGGATGTGATGGAGGGAGTGGGGTTTGCGCGGCTGTCGCATCTGATCTCGAAGGATGTGATGGATGGAGTGGGGTTTGCGCGGCTGTCGCATCTGCCCAGAACCAGCCCATGTTTGCGACCTGTAAGAGTAGAAAGACAACTTCAAAGGGGTATGAAGTCGCTCAAGTGGCGCAAAGAGATGTATCGGTGGAAAATGTTTGGCAGGACGAGAATGACGCTTGGACGTGGATGGCGATTGCTGACAAGGGAAGGGCAGCCGCTTTTCTCCGAATTTCGGCCGCTCCGTCCTGTGAGAGACTGGAAATCAAGACTGGAGGTCGCGTGCTCATCAAAACATTTGCTTTTCATTATCGTGTCACAGGCGTCCGAATCTATACTCTACAATCGTGTAGGAGACTCCAAGACTCCCAGCTAGAAACGTTTCCAAATTGATCAAGACCAGGTCGTTTAGATCTTCTTGACGAGGCTCTCGCCAGCGGTCTCCTTCGCACTTCCGTACTTCTTCAGGCGGATGGCGTTCACGGTGATGAAACCAGTGGTCTCGGATGGCGCGAAGTCACCGATCTCGTCCATGGAGCTCTCGCTGGCATCGTACAGCTTCTCGGTATCAGACCAGCGGCCGACAGCGCTGAACATGCCCTTGTAGACACGGCATCGCACACTTCCGTTGACGTGCTTCTGAGATGATTTGATGCTGTCCTCGAGAAACTCGCGCTCTGGCGAGAAGTACAGGCCGTTGTAGAGGATCTTTGCGTAGTGGAAAGTGACAAATTGGTCGCGGAGAGCGCGAACTTCACGGTCCATAACGAGACCTTCCAGATCGACGTGTGCTGCACGGAGCATGGTGAGACCTGGAGTCTCGTAGCATCCTCGGGACTTGAGACCGATGAATCGGTTCTCGACAATATCGATACGGCCGACACCATGCTTGCGTGCGATGGCGTTCGCTGTGAGGAAAAGCTCCACTGGATCGGTGACGGTCTTCTTGCCGCCCTCGTACTCCAGCTTCACGGGCAGACCCTTCTCGAAGGTCAGAGTGAAGTCCTCTGGGGTGTCTGGAGCCTTGGTAGGGTCCACAGTGAGCTTCCACATGTCTGCTGGAGCTTCGGTGTTTGGATCCTCCAAAATGCCAGCCTCGTAGCTGCAGTGTGCCAAGTTCTCGTCCATGCTCCATGGCTTGCTCTTCGTGCTGGTAACTGGGATGCCCTTCTCAGCGGCATAGTCAAGGAGATCCTGTCGGCCCTTGAAGCGCTCGTAGAAAGCTGGGTCCCTCCAAGGTGCGATCACCTTGATGGAAGGCTGAAGGGCGTAGAATGCGAGCTCGAAGCGGACCTGGTCGTTGCCCTTACCGGTGCAGCCGTGCGAGACTGCGAAACAGCCCTCCTTCTGTGCGACGGCGACTTGAGCGCGAGCGATCACGGGACGTGCGAGGGAGGTTCCGAGGAGGTAGACGTTCTCGTAAATGGCGTTGCAAGCGATTGCTGGGTAGCAGAGCTCCTCAACGAACTGGCAGAAGCGGTCAGGTCGATTCTCCCCTGCAGTCACTGAGCTTTACTCACCTCACGGCGGATGTCCTCAATGTAGCACTTGGTAGCACCGATCTTGAGCGCCTTGGCCTTTGCAGCCTCGAAGTCCTCCTCCTGGCCAACATCGGCCATGAAGCAGATCACTTCATAGTCTTGGTCCTAATGCATTTTCTCAGTAAGTGTACTAATCTACGCCCACTTCCAACTCAATGGCACTTTGGACTCACCAGAAGATACTTCAGAATGCAGCTGGTGTCCAGACCGCCTGAGTAGGCCAAGCAGACCTTGCCCTTGCTCATGGTGAAGATGCTGTGGTCTAAGGCTAAGTTGGTTTGGTTTGAGCAACTCTACAGCTGCCAGTGGTGTTTGTCGAAGATGTTGAAGACTCAATGGTTTGTTTGTGTGGGAATTGGCGCAAATGACTTTTTCGCAGCTCTGCCTGCATGACCCATAGCCAGCTTGCAGGGACGGGCCCGATAAGCTATCGTGCATGAGCAGAGGGCTTTGCGCTCCCATTCCGATTGGCTGATGCGTAGAACTCAATGGTGCCAAGTGAAGACGCCGGCCGAATGCGGAGCCGGATGAGCCAACAGAACAACAGAAGACAGTCCGACTCCAACTCCATCTGCACTTCCTACACCTACACAGAAACACGAGCTCATAGGAAGCCACCACCGCGGCCTTGAATCAGATGTCTCGAGCGACTGTCAGCTCGCTGAGCCCCACGACGACCCCACGATCGATCTGAATCCTCGAGCACTGTTTCTTACATCGACCGCCCTAATTCTGACAAGCATGGCATTGACGGCATCGGATCATCAAATCGCAGCGAGCCGTCGATGGAAACGCCCAGCACGTCGGGAGCCCGTGGAATAGCTGCGGTCAGCATCTGCACGCACAAGTGAGGAGGCTGTGGTGAGGGATGAAGCGCGAGGTGTCATCGATCCGTAGATGCGTCTGCATGGCTTCGCTCTGCGAGGACGCCTGAGGCCCTACTCTGCCAGTCCTCGCACAAGACGCGTATGAACCAGGTGTGCGGAATTATTGCAATGGCAGACATGCCCCTGGAGAGTGAATTCCTGCCGCATCGAAGTCACGCAGAGAGCCGCCCTCGCCTCTTGCACGCGCTCTGCACATCCGTCAGCACGGCACATTGAAGTGCACGGCATATGGAGAAGCAGGTCTATTGTTCCATTGTATTCAGCATGTACCGGCCGGGTTTCGCGTAATCCCATCATTTGGAATTCCAGCTCAGGCGTACATGCCTTTACTTGCCGGTGCGAAGACTGTGGTCAGATCACTCAACAATGGCGCTGAGGCAGACGATCAGGGTTAGATCTGATTCAACAAAGACTCTCGTGGAGCTGCGTGGCACGCATGGTACCAGCGTCTTGAGAGATTGCGCTGATTGTCGTCTAATTGATGATCATCACTCTGCAACGTGCGCTCTTTTATTAGTAACATTGCTCTCAAGTTGCGCACCTGACCCGACATACTGGAAGCTCGTGATCTACCCACAGCCTGCGAAAATCCAAGGCACAGTCCTGAGAAGGCGGTCACAGTCTCACAGACCGCGTTGATCAAATCAATACGGCCATAAATGAAATGCTGACAGACTGGGTACGATCGCCTCCTGGCTGGCCCCAGGTTGATTATGACGTGCGCGGAACGAGCCACACGGCAAAGAGCACAACTTCGAGCAGCGCACCACATACGAAAGGCGGAGGTCGGCAAGTGGAGATGACTGTGAAGAAGACCTCCATGCTGCGCCCCGCGATGTCATGGGCAAGGCAATGGTGCGAATGATGTCTGCCTGTCAACGACAAGCAGTCTTCGAGCAATATGCGAAGTCACAGGCTATCCCATTCCTACTGGACATTGGAACGCAGCTTTTCACTGGTAGATCGCAATGCTTGCGTTATCTGAAAAGCAGAGCACATACTCTTGTGCTATGACCTTGACAATACTTGCCGGACCAGAAGAAGGGACGTGTTCCGGATTCTGCCGTCGGCCGATGGCTCTCGCCACGCCGCACGGACTTCGGCCAGCTGCTTCGCGCTTCTCATGTCTCGTCTTCATTTCCAGAATCTTACCTGCTAGTTGCACGATCAAAGTCGGCGCCAAGGTCGGCCGCTCTCGTGTCGCGATCGCGTCGCGACGCGCCCGCCTTCGCCCTACATTTGCTAAAGGCGGTGGGGACTGTTATCTTTCCAGCTTTTACAGTTTGCAAGACCATGATGGTATTCTTGCGGAGCGACGTTGGCCCATCGAAAGTCGGTGTCGAAGTGGAGTCTTGACGCAAACGGGACGACCCGCTCGTTAAGTCCACTTCACCTTCACCTGGTTGCTAATCCCTGCTTTGCTCATCCACCATCCATTATCCCATTGCGGTACAGCGGGCTCCGCGCATCATCAATAAGCCAGTGAACAGCCACTGTTGAGGTTTAGCGACCATGTGGGACGGCGCCTGAAGAGCCTGTGAGACATTGGTCGTGCCGTCGCGTGCTATGGCACTAGCCAACCTCACCCCGGGTCAGTTGGACTGCCGGACTTGATGCGATCCAGGATTCTCAGAGCACTACGCCTCATTCGACAGACCAGAAAGCCCGCTGCGGCCACGAATGTCGATCGTGAGGACCGCCGATGTTGGACGTCCGCCACGGGAAAGGCGATATTGAGCCATGCAGTCGGCCAACACATCGCCCCGTGTCTCGTTGGGTAACGATGATCGCATAGCACGCTTGCGGGAGAGTGCCTGCTACGGGTGAAGCACGCAAATTAGCTCCTGATGCGCTCACTATGGGCTTCAGAGAGCCATACACCTCCTCTTTCGTCCCAAGGCTGTGTTAGGCATTGCTCTGGCAACTGAAATCTGGTAACTCAATCTTGTCACGGGACCGGCACTGGCTTATGCACTGCACTCATGCTCAGATGATGTCAAGGCTCGAAGACCGACAAGAACCACATACTCGCAGCCATCACATACATTAGTTTGACCTCGGTTAAGCTGTGATTGAGTCCTTTCGGCAAGGTTTCGGCGCTCGGACTGAACACATTGCGTGCTACCACGATCGACTCCTAAGACACTGTCGAACGCCCAGAACAGACTCGCTATGTCGTCCGGGCGAGGCGGTGTCGAAAGCTCGCAGCGAGGCCAAAACGTTGAGCAGAACCTCTGGACTGGATTTCCCGATTCCGATGGTGCACTCCCGGGTGCTGCACTCAGCTACACTGATCCGACGCCGTTACAGCGCTCACTGGTCCAAGAGCAGCCACAGTCCTATGGAAGACCGACGAATCAGGCACCAGATCGACCTTCTGGCATGATGGATGCGCGCTTCTGTTCTGCCAACGTGTGGCCGCCCGGCACCTTAAATACAGCGGCCGTGAAGAACGGGGACGGAAGCGTGTGGTCGCAACACATTGAAGGCACCGTTCGCACCGACGCCGGAAATGATCCCGAGGTCGATCAGGCTCCATCAAGTAACAAAAGTTCCCCAACAATACCGTCGCGGCCACACGCTGCAGTCGAAAAGCGGTACAGACGCACAGTAAATACCAAGCTACAGCAACTACATGCCGCCATACCGCCGTCGGGATCATTTTCACTTGACCCCGCAGAAAGGTTCCGCTCTAGCATGGACGGCAGTGAACCCGAGCAAGCAGCCAAGCCCGTTGTGCTCGATAAGGCCATTCAATACACCACCCACTTGATTGAGACTTATCGCAAATACGACAATGATATCGAAACCCTTCGACAACAGGTTCGCGACTGGCTTGGAGAGGAAGAGGGGACGTCGTCACCTGGCAGCAACAAGGGAAGTGCGGGGTAGGACGAGCGCAGCGCGGGCCATGGCGGCGGTGAGCACTTGCTGTTGATGCGACTGTGCGCAGGTGGCGGGTTCTCACGGCTTTTGCGCTGCCCTGTGCATAGGCGCTGCTTTCTCAACGGATTCGATATGAAACTCGAATCTTTCATATCACACCTGCCTAACAAAAGCTGTGCTGGAAATTACAAGCAACCTGCAATGTCGATGGCCTGATGACAGAGCTATTAAAGTACGGTGCCAACTTCAACAATTCCGGTTGCGCACATGCAAGCAGGCTATCAAACACCCACCAAGCACAGACGGACCGATTAGGATTTGTACCAGCTTCGTGCCGAGCGCGAGATATCTAAGACTATCTCAGGCATAGTGCTATCCGGACAATCAGTTACACCACTCTTGGCACCACCACTAGGCATCACCAGCAATCAGAGTGCCTCCCACATCTTTTCGTGACCTTACAAGAGCCATTGCGTTCTATTTTCCATACCCTACAGTCTAGTAACTACTTGGCCTGTGTGTAACAATCGTTGGCCGCTGCAAACGCTTCCAAAATTCGATTCAGCATCCTACTTTTCCCGACCCTCCTCAAGATGTCTCTCCAACGATGCAGTGCATCGCAGGAACAGCTTGTTGAAGCCTCGAGACAAGGTCAATCGACACTCGATGTGGGGTAGCGCACTTTCTGATCCATGTACGCTCATGCGCTCGCACGGTTCGGCAAGCCATTGAGAAGCGCCGGTCTCGACCGTGCGCCAAAATAAGAACCACGCCTCGCCACTTACGGGAAGCAGTCAGCGACGGTGTTTCATGAACACACCAGCGACCTTTGGGACAATCGCGGTCCATCGCCATTGCTTAGTGGACACAGCCCACCCTGATTACGAGACGCACGTGGCCGACTGTTCATCTCATGTAAGGATTCGACGAGGTGTCCGACCCACCTCAGAGCTTGTGTCTCATCAAAGGGCCCGGGATAGTCTTGGGCCATGGAAAGGCGCACGGAAGATCAAGAGATCACTCACCAGGTCCTCCGCATAACTTACCCTTAGTAACCGGTTAGCTTGCAAAGGATTGAGATCAGTGCTCACTGGATGGCGGCGTCGACCGGATAAGTTATATCTCGTCGACCCGGCGTTCATTGCCAACCTCTCTGGACTGTGTATCTGCGCTTTTAATCGACAATCGCCCCGACTCTCGCGAAAGGTCGCATCAGAGCGAACAATCCATCGACTTCAACCAACAGCAAACATTCACTCACTTTTACCTTCTTTCAACGATGGATACATACGGTGACACCGCTGTCATGCACAACGACATGCAACACAGCTTCTATCCGTCAGGATTCTATGGTAAGCCGACATGGTACAAACTACACATAGACACATAGCTGACCGCATACAGCTGGTGGTGGTCTGACTCCAGACATGGGCCTCGAGTACATGCCTCTCCCTAACTGGAGCACTCAATGGCCTCTACATACCTCTCTTCAACAACAGACCTGGCCGAACGGCGGAAATAATGGGCTCTTCTCACTCCCTTACCAATACCCTTTGACGCATCACGATGTGGAGTCAACTAGCCGAAAGTCGAGCGTGCAACACCCACGACCAGACCTCCATGTACAAATACCACAAATACCACTGCCTTCGACGACGATACCTAGCATGCGACAAAAGCGAAAGATGTCCTACATGTCATCTGATGACAGCATGGATGTCAAGCGCGCCAAGGTGATACAAGACTCTCCAACGTTCAGCATGGGCAACAGCAGTCCCTGTAGCAGTTCCTCCAGTCCACCAGCTACCTTGAATACTCGCGCGCACTATGCCGTGGAAAAGAAGTACCGCTCCACACTCAACGAACGATATGCGACACTAGCTCGCATTGTCACACAACCGGAGACCATGGACATTTGCCGAACTGAAGCGCCAGACTGGGAAGTGCCGATCAAGTTGGAGGTTCCTGAGGAGGGGGCAGAGAGACATCCGGGCAAACGTCAGAGCAAGACTACAACACTGTCCGTCGCCATCGAGACAATAGAGCTGCTGGACCGCGCATGTGCACGCAAGGCGAAGGAGTTTCAGGAGCTGACGCGGCGTTTGTCAATTATCGCTGGCTCGGCATCCGGTGCGTGCAGCAATGCGTAGACACTTGTCCCCGAATACGTCCTCGACGAAAAGTCGAAGGCTTCAACAGTCTGCAAAACTACACACGAAGTTGCGGAAAGGCGTTTGGTGACGCATCAGATTGGACATCGGACTCAAAGCAGTCATGGATCACACTATCACTTATACCCCCTCGTTATACCCCCACCAGGTTTTCATTTTCGGTTTTCATGTACATAGCATTGAGAGCGTTCAAGTTTGTCAGCCATAGCATTCGTTGTACATACAATATCCATCCAACGCTGAAAGTTCAAGCACACAGAAACTGGAGCCTAGATCCTCTCAATTTTCAGCCCTACCCTTCATGGTTCGCCCAGTATGTTGGGTGCGAACTGTGAGTTCACGACATGTCGTCGGGCAAATTTCCACTCGTGGCGAAATCGCCGGAGAGCTTGCTCTCGTGCTCTCCACGTTGTCAGCTTCACGCACGCTGGCCAATCATGAGCCTCAACACCAGCCGTGGACTCACCACCGGAGAATTCAAGAGAGCATGTAAGACTCAACGTTCACTTAGTGTACTTGCGTACATGCATAATCTCAGACACTGTTGCGTCTATCTCACGAACACCCCTCTTCTTCAGCACCATCTTACTTACCCCTTGCTATCTTCTGGAAAAATTAAAGCTGGGATGAGGCTTGAACGTAAAATTGCTGGGATACAGGATGCTCACTGGTCCACCGGCGGCGACCAAGATTAGTCTCAGGAACGCACTGGTTCGTTCTGTACACGTTCGAACCACGTGCGACGAATCCGACAGAAAGTGCTAGCGGCTCTGGGTTTCCCATGAACGTGTTCACGATATCAAATTTAAAAGTTCTCAATGGCGTTCCCCCTTTCGGCTTTCCCGATGTTTCGAAGATAGAAATGGATAGGTACCAAGTTCGTATCGGGTACGCTCGCTATAAGTTTAGGCACGCGTTGGCAACTCCCACTCCCAACGTGGGTGTGACGAGCGAGCAATCTCGGTACGGCTGTCCGAGGGTTGCCGGTGCTTGTCTTACCATTTAGGTCTTGAAGATGTCATGGCAGCGTCTTTTGTTAGAAGCAGCATCATAATCAGCATCATTGTCAGATAGAGTGACTCGGACAGTCCGAGTTGTCATCCTTCGAGCCTGCTCGCTTATACTGTCGATGAACGATGCCCTGCAAGGACATCGTACACTGAAACTGATGATCACGCATCATAGGATCGAGATGTGCGGCTGCTCCAGGGAGCTCTTTGCCAAGGCATTTCGCGTCGTGAGATCGAGGCACTGCTCTGGGCAAACTGCAGTGGTATGCACAGCACCTTATCCAGACCTCGGTATTCGACGGTTCAAGGGCTCCAGAAGCTGTATCGCTTGACACTAGTTCTTTGGTCAGGCGCCAAGGTGCTTGTCGTCAAGACATGCTATATCGCATACAGCTTCTCATACCAGCAGCATCCTAATAGAATGCTATTTCGGCATCAAGTCACGTGGCATATACCATTGCTTTGGTACATACCTCGTGGTACGCTACGCCAGGGCAAGCCATGGTAAAGCAGAGGTCTCTGGACGTTCCTTGCGTTTGTGACCAGGCACCGCCCTGCTGATCTGTCGAGTGCCAAGGAGAAACAGAAAGTGGCCTGGGTGTGGAGACGCTGGGGTGGTGCAATGTGGGGAGGTTTGCACCTTTCTCCTCACTACTCCTCGCACCGTTCCTCCAGGTTGAGACTGCCGGTAGACGAGGTCTAGAAAAGCTTGGATTGGTTCAACGGGTCCAGCGGGCTCTGTTATGTCCGAAGATGAATCGATACCAAGATACCAAGCGTGTTGGTTATGGATAGGGTTCCTGCAAGTGCATGATATCATTCACGTGGCAGTATGCTCCAGCACGAGAAATGAGGTCAAGACAATTTCTTGTGCATGGCGCGAAATTTTTCTGGAAGCGTCGAAGCAGGTGGCATTTCCTTCCCTCGCCTCGCGTGCGATCCGAGGTGCCTTCCTGTCAGTGCTCCTCATTAGTCAAGACAACTGTATGGAGTCCGACCACAATTTGTGTGAGGGGAAATGAGACAAAACGCATTGTTGTTAGGTCATATCGTGGAGCAAAGTATGACGACCAAGCACCGCCAGAGGAGCCAAAGACTAGCGTCGACATGCCCTGCGACCAATCAGAAAAAGGAGAGTGATTCTGCACCGTGATGGCGAAATCGTCGACTTCACGTTCCAGATGGTATGTTCAAAAAGTTTGAATACATTCAGAATAATCCAGAAGACTACTTGGAAACGCCTTTTGGGAGACAAAGCTCTTCCCACTCTCAACTCCACAACGCCACCGACCCAATTCAATACCTGGCCCTTGTGCCTCAGGCCTCATGCAGTCATAATACTTCGCTCATGTCTGACCAAGCTCCATCTATGCACGACGAGTGGTGAAGTCGGTCTCCAATTCTGAGGCAGCACTGGCCTCGTTTCCGGAACAATTGCACGAATCTGAGAACATGTTAACAACACTGTTCATGACGTCGTTGCAGGACGACAGCCTGACTAACCTTTGGCTCTCTTTCCGCAAGCGCAAGCAGCTCCAGTGACTGAGGCATTTTCTGTCGAAGATCGGGAGCATGTGCATTCGCCAGCTGGGCGTTGGTCTTCCATACAAGTCAGCTGGTGCTGTGGTTTGAACAAGTGGCCAACTTACTGCAAGAGCATCGAGCACCGTCAAGCTTGTTCTCGGTCTGCGCCATCTCACAGGTGCAGTGCAGAGCAGGCTGCTTGCCGCATGAGCACTTGGCTTCTTTGGCACAGACGCAGACTCCATCACGACCGCAGCAAGTTGCTGGAACGGCGGCAGTTGGTGCAGACATGTTGATTGGAGTTGGAAGTGTTTGAGGAATTTAGTCGGAAAGTGGTTGCAGATGATCGATGTTATGCGGGACTGAGGTTTGTTGAATAAGATGAGAAAGTTTTGGAGACTGGAACTTGAGTCCTTTATGCTTTGGCAAACATCTGATACGATGCTATCAGATTCACTTTCGAAGCACAAATAACGCTAATGCTGACATTCGCTGCACGCTGATTGGTCAGAAAGACACCGAGCTTTCCTTTCTAGCCTGCAAATCTCCAGGCCTCTATCGCCACGCAAATTTGCCTCGCTTTGTTGTTGTCAGCATATGTCACAGTTCTCTCATTGGCTGAACTGGATCCATCTGAGAAACCACAAATGGTCACGGCCTTTGTACTTCTGCTCATTGGCTGCAATTTTCGTTCTTGGCTCCGTCCTATCAACTTCACTTCATGATCCTGAACCGCTGCCGAGCTTAAACTGGAAAAGACATCGTCACTTCCAGCTAAATTCTTGGCCGAGGATTTTTCAGGACTTTGTAATATACGAGAACATGCTGACGTGGACTCGAAAGCAGACCTGCAAAAACAAGCAAGGAGAAGAAGGTGGGAGACCAAAGTTGATTGTATGAATTCAAAAGTACGCTATGCGTCGCACCCTTTGAATTCACCCAGTTTTTGTTCAGAGCACGGACATCTTGCTCCCCGGCACACTTCACTCCGTTTTCCCAATGCACCTCCTCTCATGCCCTTCCATTCCGGCTTGAGAAGACATGTAGTCAGAGGCAGCCTCCACAGACTGCGGCTTTTCTCCACTTTTACTAGAGTCCTTCCCGCCATCGAACGACCCACGCCTCTCCGCCTAGATACGAATCTTCTTCACCTCCACTTCCTCCGTCCACTTGAGTTTTCCGTCGCCCGTCACATCGATGAACCCAAAGCTCCACTTCATGCTCATCTCGAATTGATAGTCCTCTCCCTGCTTGATCAGAATGGCATCAAAGTCATCCTCCCTGCTCCCTCCGGCCTGAATGGTCTCTGTCGTCTCGTTCGCTGGTTCAGCAGCAAGCTCTTCCACAAAGCCATGCAGTTTTCGAGTCATCACCTCGCTAGCTTCATCCCCGGAGAAAGCGGTGGCCCAAGTCAGCCACTGCGTCCGCGTTCTACCCAGCCAGAGAATCCCGACATGCTTGGTGGCTTTGCGGTGCCAATCAGTCAGACCATACAGAGTCCAGTTCTTGAAGTCGCTGGAACGGACGAGGATCTTAGTGGTGGCCAAGAAGCGTGAAGCGTATTTGGATCGAGTCTCGGGACTAAGGATGAATGCTAGCGGTGGTTTGAAGTCGGCCAGCTCGAGATCAGTCGGGTGATGGAACTCGAGGAGTTTCTCGAGGATCATGTCGCTGAGCTCATTTGGAAGTGTAGCAATGCGCATTTGCAGGCTCTTGAACTGCTTCTTTGAAAGCATACTTGCTTACTGTGCTCCGAGTATTGGTTTTGAGATGGTTCGTGTAATGAAGCTGTTGTCGGTGCAGCAAGTTCGTGCAAAGGAAGTAGTGTTGTTCTTATTCTTGAGTGACACTTTGCCTCATCAACCCGAACTTTAAAACGGAGGACAGTGAACGGCAATACGCGAAAGCAACAAGCTTGACGTATTCACCTGCTTGAGCCCCGTGCTGATTCACCATCGTTGCCTTCTCGCACTAGAAATCCGGTCATCATGGGCCGACCTAGTTAAATCTCAGTGCAACCACAACCCACCTACACAACTCTCAGTTCGATCGGATTTGCCGATACTTCATCCGCCGCTCCCACCAAAACTTCTGCAAGACACCTCATTATGGCCGACAACATCGAGTTCGAGAAGCTCCAGCGGCGCATCGCTAGCATCGCACAAGAGCTCCAGGACATGATTCTTTACTACGTTCTCGAGGTCGAAGAGCAGTCAGAAGCTCACATCAGAAACTGGAAACCGCCACTGGCCCTCCACGTCAGCAGCAAGAGTCGCCAAATATTCGCACCAGATTACTTTGCCAACACCGTCTTCGTGGTGAACCGGCAGAAGTTTGTCCCATGGACGCATAAGCTTACGGACTGGCATCTGAAACACATCGTGAACGTGGGCTGGTTCGATTGGATGGTGGCTGGCCTCTCTGCCTATAGTGAAAGCTTGATTCCGCAACTCGCTCACGATTGCTTCCTCCGCACGGTAGCGCGACTGAATTGTCAGGACCGGAAGTCATCTCGTCCAGCTGATCTTCGGATCAAGATGAGGCTCTACATCGAAGGGGAGTATCTTTGAACGGACCCCCTTGGCCTGTATCAAGTTCCCCTAAAGCAAGATGGTGAGTTTGCAGCGTGTTTGTGTCGAGTTCGAACTGACCGTGATGTGGCAAAGCGCGTCGAGTAGGCGGAAGAATAAGACAGCGAAGGAAGGGTCGCCGAACGGGTCCAACTTGATGCGATGCGGTGCGATGCGCATCCATTGCCCAGAATCCCGCTGTTTGAAGAGGGCAGGTTTCGTGGATATGGGCTCCGCGTTTAATCGAAGCATTTCGAGGAGAACTGCCTGGAATACCATTGACTTCTTGGGTTTACCACGATGTCGCGGGAACCTGGAAATGGTCACAGTCGCCCATCCGTATCGTAAAGATAGAGTCTGACGGGTTGCGATTGAGGGTGCCTGCGAGTTTGCTGGTAAGCCGGCGAGCAAATGAGAAACTTCCTGAATCCCACACTTCCTTCGAAGTCATGTCAATTTTCACCCTTCGGTATTCACTCCCAAGTCCCTGTTCACCTCTCTCTCGTCTACTTCAAGACTAGCAACGTACCATCCAACATAACTGTTCTCGTCCACAACCTTGCGCGAGTGCGCCCACGAAAACCACATACCCATTGATACACCATATGATGCTCTACCCCGCCGAGTTCAAGGAGCTCCAGGAACATGTTAGCAGTCTTGCACAGGAGCTACAGGATATGATCCTGGAATTTGTGCTCCAGACTGAGGAGCAAGAGGTCCAAATCAGAGAGTGGAGGCCATCATTGGCTCTCCGAATCAGCAGCGCGACTCGCCGAAAGTATGCACCGGCTTACTTTGCAAAGACATTGTACGTAATTGACTGGTCCGACTTCGATGACTGGGCTGAACAGCTCACCGACTGGCATGTGCGACACATTAAACAAGTCGGCCTAGACGACACGCCAGAACCAGACGAACTCCACGACGAGGACCATTGTTGGGATCCGGACGAGTGCCGCTCTCTGAATTCAGCGTTCCTTCGAGACTTCCTCTGGAATCAACGACAGCGACAGGGCGAGTGGATTCGTAAAGTTGATGTGCAAGTAAGGCTGAAATAGCGCGGCATTGATCAGAAAGACCATTGGACACCATCTCAGCATCTCGATAGGATGTTTGCGGAATATGAAGAAGAAGAGGAAGAGTAATCTGTGAGTTGCTCGGTTCCTCTGATTCTTGCACACAAGCACTTGATGCGAGGACGGCAACAATCGCGAATGGCCCAGCAGACCGGATCGACGAGCGTGGGGATGCCGACTCGTATGCACACATGCATGTGCTAGAAGCCGACTGAATATAGAAACGTCGGGATGGAACAGTGTCTATGGCGGCGCCGGAAACCACATTAGATGACGCATGAGGGCCAGATTGCAGTCACTGCGGCGCGAGTGCGCGTATCATGGCCGTTGAAGACTGCCTGATTATCAGCACAGCATTATTCGGCTTACACATACTAAGGTAGACGTCGAATGATATTCGGAGTGTTTGGAAGCGTTATGCAAAGTTGCAGGACAGTGAAACGGTGTGCTTTCCACGTGTCTGACACGCAAGATTCACTTGCCTGGCAACCCGAAAGCGAGATGCCCCACTTAGTAAACAATAAACCCTGTTCCACTCGCGAAGATCCCAGCTTCAATCTTCCTATCGACCGGCATTACATCGACGCGCGCTCTACACTCCGGCCACACACCAGCAACGCCGTCAACATGTCGCGTGGCAACGAGTCGGGAATGGACTTCGAGTACCAGAACAAGACTGGTCCTCTCGATGCGCGCTCGCCTTTTGCACAGCTCAGTCAGAACACACAGCGCTTCGGCGCCGGCACACCCAGCAAGCAACGTACGTCGATTGCAACGATGCAGTCTTGTAGCAATGCTGATAATGACACAGGAGGGCAGAGCGCCTTCAGTTCGCCCTTCAAGAACGCCGCAAACCTCCAACCTTCGCCCACCCGGAAAGCGCTACCGCCTACGCCAGTATCAGCCTTCAACGCTCTCTACAACACGCCGCGATCGAAAGCCATCGACTTTGACGATTCAAGCGCGGGGGAAACACCTAAATCTCCTGAACGAAGCGACAACGACGCAACGCCAGATCACAGCAGGCTGGGTCTGCGCGGAGCACTGAACAACCACGAAGCTTCGACACTACCAACAATGCCTGGCGCAGAACGGGCCAGTCCCACAAAAGAGAAGACGCGACCTGACACACTACGAAGAGACAGCTGGTTAGGTGCATCATGGGGAAAATTCAAGAGCAAATTGAACAGTCCCGGACGAGGAGAAATTCACCGCCCAGAGCACTCTGGCGCGATCGAGAAGCGAGTTAAGAAGCGTCGCGAGCGCGAACTGCAACACCAGGTCTCCAAACGAAGAAGACATAGTATATCTGATTCCGGCGAAGACAGCGAAGTCGTTACCAAAGGCTCACGCAAGACCTCCTCCAAACACAAGAAAGACACGAGCGGAAACCAGGACCGCCCGCACTGGCTTTCCCGCACCTTCACATTCATCGCCCAACACCCCACAGTACCTCACATCCTCTCATTCTACGCCCAACTCATGTTCAACATCTTCCTCCTAGCTGGCTGCCTCTACCTAATATACTGCTTCTGGTCCGCAGTCCAAGGCGACGTGGACAAAAAATCCCACGAAGCAATGGCAGACATCATGGCCGAAATGGCCGACTGCGCACGACAATACACAACCAACAACTGCGACCCTTCCGTCCGTGTCCCAGCCCTCAACACCGTCTGCGAAACCTGGCACAAATGCATGAACCGCGACGCGTCCAAAGTCGGCCGCGCAAAAGTCTCCGCCCACACCTTTGCGGAAATTTTCAATTCGTTCGTAGAACCCATCAGCTGGAAAGCAATGGCTTTTACATTCCTCTTAGTCTTTGGATGTTTTGCGAGCGGGAATCTGGCTTTTGGATTCTTTCGGGATAAGGCGGGGAATCAACATCAGCAATACTACCAGCAGGCTCCGCCGCCTACGCCGCAGAGGACGTTTTCTGGGCAGAATGGACAGCAGCAGTGGTATGGTGGTGGGACGCCTTGGCAGAATTTTGAAGCGCTGGAGCCTGGGCCGAGTGGATATCCTGGACAAGCTCAGATGTTGATTGAGAATGGGGACCAAAGAAGTCCACAGAAGAGTCCGGTGAGGAGGTTGGTGTATAATTGATGATGGAGTCCTTTTGGTGATCGGCCTGGCGTTGAGTCAAAGGGAAAGGGAAATACATTTGCGGGGATCACTCGTGTTGGTTCTGGGAAAAGAAATGGCGGGTTTGCACACATTGTGGCCAAGAGGAGGTTCTTCGGAACTGGTTGACGCTGCATTCGGGCGTGACGATTGTATTTGAACAGTGAGCTTTGCATTCATCGAAATATGGTGAGAATCCGGCATCACCATTGATTTTGACACTACTTCCTTCAAGCTGAGCTGAAATAGGAAGAGCCTACGGGCTCGTTCTTCGTCTCCTTCTTTGAAGAATTGAATTTCTGTTAACTTGAGTACATGCACAAATATACCCAGACTCAAAATTCCCACCAGCTTTGATCCTTTCTCTCTGACAAGAAACTCCGAGACGACAGGTCACAAAAGCAACAAAGTCGGCGGCCTCGAGCTGTGACGCACGTTCGAACATGTGAAGAATCTACTCCGCTCACTAAGATCATACATGCATCAACAAGCTCTGTTTTCCTGCAAAATTCTAAACGTTCGGGCCACTTTCGACACCACCTCACACATGTTCTTCGCTGAACAGTCGCTAACCCAGCCCTTCTCCTCGTCGTGTTCTCGCTGCGAGGTATAGGGCTTTCAAGCGTCTCATACACATACGAGGAGCAGCCTGGCATGCACAAGACTCTTTTCTGGTGCCTCAAAGACCATTCCTCGATGCGCAGCGCACAACCAGTGTCATTCCTCCTCTCCCTCCGAACCGCTTTCTCCAACAACGCAAACTCTAACCAACACAACCCTGTACCGTACCCATGACATTGTTCAAACCCAGCAAATACAATAAGTACACGCACCTTCCTGCCGTGCCTCCCATTGACATTTTCCATCTAGAAGACAAAACAACAATTCCCTCTGTACCATCTCCCCCACAATAACAATGCCACCCCTAACCCACCACGACGAAGCCCAACTCGAATTCTACCTCAAACAAGGCTGGACAAGCACAATGATCTACAACGAATTCCTCTACAAACCTTTCCGCCCTGCCCGAGGCTCTCGCACAGCAATCAAAGTCCGCATGAAACGCTTCAAAGCAAAATTCACAGTTTCCCCTGCAAAAGGTGGAAGACCGAGAGTCATAACGCCAAAAAATCGGAATTTTATTGTCGAGAGTTGTTTGCAGCAGTAGCAACGGCAACAGCAAGAACAGCTGAAAAGCATGACACTACGAGACACGGTGGAAGAATTGCAAGTGAAGATCATGGATAAATTCGAAAAGTGGATTTCATCGAGTGTCATTAAGCGATGTATGACATACTATGGGTTTACGGTGCAGAGGGTCAGAGATGGGAGCAGAGAATTGTGAAGAGGTCCTAGTACGTTGCAAATGCAACAGAAAACATCGCGTCGATTTATCTGCTTATCGCAACAAGGTAGCGGAAAGCGCCCCATCCCACCCATCGTCATTGCTCCAGACTCCCACCGAAGCAATACTCTATACTCGCTTTGTACACGATACATTTCATAAAACGTTGCGCCCGACGACTGACTGGTATCCCCCTCGTTAATTACTCTTTACACACACACACACACTCGCACACATATGCTCATTCTATCCCGTCATCATGCAATCAAAATGCTGAGATCGCAACAGCGATGACCTGCACGTCGCTGTGGCTGATCGATACAGTCGTCGATTTGATGCCAGCCTTGTCTGCGGCTGCCTTGGCGTCTCCATGAAGCTGTTGAGACAGTTAGTCACATGTTCGAAATAGTCATTAGATAGATGGGAGAAACTCACTCTCACGGCAGGCGCGCCATTCTCATCATTCGCAATCTCAATGTCCTTCATCGCTGCACCACCTCCTTGGCTAGGAACCTTCAAGCTCTTGAAAACAGCCTCCTTTGCACTCCACTTGCCAACGAAGCTGGCCTGTGGGCTGGCTGCCTTGCGGCAGTACGCAATCTCCTCGGAAGTGAAGTTGCGCTCGATGAAGGTGTCATTGCTGATGTCAATAGCATCGATTTGCTCGATGTCGACACCTGGGTTCGAGTTCTGCGAAGCATTGACCTTCATCAACGTCTCAACCATCTGCGTGGTGCTCTTGTCCTGTGTCTTCTTCGGCGCCGTCTTGGGGTAAATGAGCTCGTTCGTCTTCTTATCGACTGAAACGCGGACAGTTGGGTCGAGGAAGACCTTGCTCTGCTGGGCATCCTCGTAAGGCGACTTGCTCTTGGCACGGAACATGGTGTTGTTAATGAGACCGTCATGGTAGTACCTGTACGCCTTCTTCTGTCGTGCCTCAACCTTCTGCTTGTAGGTCTGGAACTGCGCTTGGTCAAGCGTGGCAAACAGATACTTGGGGTGAATACCAATTGCTTGAGCACCCTTCTGTCCGAAACCGAACGAGGTGACAGAGAAAGCCTTGATGCCATCGGTCTGAATGCTCTGGCTGGGGTAGACGATGTAATCGAACTTCTCCATGACTTTGTCGACGTTGTCTGCATTCCTGTTGCCTGGCACAAGACCAGAGTTGAGAACTTGCAGACAGCCGTTGAACATCCAAGCACCAGCGGCACCCTTGGGGTGACCAGTGAGGTACTTCTGGAAGATACCCAACAGTGCATTGCCCTTTTGTCGGCCGAGATGCTTCATCTGTTGGCAGATCACATCGGACTCGTTCTTGTCGTTGGCCACAGTTGAGGTACCGTGGAAAGATGCGACGTCGAGATCGTCGATGGTCAGGCCCCAAGTGGCAAGAGCACCACGAAGTGGCGCGATGCGAGGATCTTGCTTCCAGAAGTTGTTGCCCAAGCTTGAAAGCGCGTCCTTCTCTTGGCGGCGAGCTTCACGCTCGATGTGAAGAGCGCGGTCCTCCATGTACTCAGTCTCGTTGAAATCAGCGCCTTGCTGCTTCATGGCGTTGACCTCTTCCTCGAGATACAGAAGCTCAGACTCTTGCCAATTCTTGATCTGTTTCTTGCGGAGGTCGAGCTGCCTCTTGCGGTACTTGATGTCAAGCAGAGGCGATGGGAACTTGCCAGCTTGCTCACGAGCGCCAGTCAAGACACCCTGACCAGGTGCTGGAACAGAGCGACCGATCTTGTCAGTGGCAGTGGCAGTGTAGCCGAGGATACCATAAATCGGTACACCCATGTCAAGGGCGAGCTTGGCGTCCATGATGACTTGCATACCACAACCTTGGGACTCCATGAAGCCGTTACGGGTGGTGGTTGTTGGTCGGGACATCTCCTTTGGTGTGCGTCCATGTGCGAACTCGTCACGGGCGTTGCTGGTGGCACCCATGTTGGCGAACTCATAAGAGCCTTCTTCTTGGAAGTCATCGAAACCACCAACGAAGCACATGCGAGCCTTGCCCTCGACGATACAGTCGTAACCGATGTCGATGGATTCCACAGCAGTTGCGCAAGCTCCGACAGGTGTTCTGATGGGACCAGTAGAGGACATGAGCAACATGTTGATCCAGGCGCTCATAGTGTTGATGAAGGACTCCTGGAGGATATCCTTCTGGAGAGGCTTATCGAGGAAGCGGTCCTTGTACATTCCACGCAAGGCGGTAGTACCACCAATACCGGAACCTATGCAGTTACCGACCTCGGAAATGTGCACATACTTGTAGAACTCGTATGGATCGGTGATACCCGAGGACAGCAGAGCCTCAGCAGTGGACACCAGCACGTAGAGGGTGACTGGGTCGACTTGGGAGATGATGTCGTCTGGCACACCATACTTCTTCGCGTCCCACCCAGTTGGCACTTGACCGGCAACAAGACGATCGAAACGGAGCGCCTTTGGAATGAGCAGTGTGGCGCCCTTCTTGAGACGGACCTGGTATTCGCCAGATTCGAGCTCAAAGACCTCCACCTTCTCACCGTGCTCGCGCTTGAACTCTTCGGCAGTCTCCTTGGACGACTCGAATGGATCGAGGTCTTCCTCAATCTGGATCTCTTGCATCAGCTGCTTCTTGTTGGGGTCGTAGCCATTGAAGAGCTCGGGCTCAATCAGACGAATACCAGCGTGGTCGAGAATGTGCTTCTCGTACTTGGCCTTAACGTCCTTGTCGTCAACAGGCTCGCCGGACTTGGCGTCAACCCAACCAGAGTAGCTCTTGCCTTTGAGGTTGCCGTTGAAGTTCTTGATCAAGCCCATGATCCAGGCCATCTCAACACAGCCCTCGAGAGAAAATTGGCCGAATGCTTCCATCTCCCATCGAGTGCGAGCGTTACCCCAAGGTCCGACTTCTGCGAAACCGGTGACAACGACGACCTTCTCGAGATCAACCATGCCCTTGAGGTTGGCGTTGAGAGGCTCAACCTCCTCCTTCCAATCTGGGAGCTTAGGGAAGTCGAACTTGAGGTTGGCGCGCTTCTCCACCTTGACAGTCTTGTAAAGAGCCTCGCTGTCCTCGCCGTTGACAATCTTGTTCTCTACGGCAGTCTCACGAGTGACAGCCTTGCGGATCTCAGCAGTCTCTGTGATGTCCTTGCGCAGGCGGGTCATAAGGTCCTTGAGGTTTGGCAAGAATTGCAGACCGCCGTTCAGGTCAGCGAACACAGGCTCGTTCTGGCAGAGGTTGACAATGGCGGGCGACATGAGTCCGAGCAAGTTGAAAGCCATCTCTTGCTGCGAGAAGGTGCGGACGCCGTAACGCTCAACACCCTCAGCGACGATGTTGTTGCCACCCATGAGACCAGTACCACGAGTCCAGCCAATGACAGCACCGCAGATGGTGAGGAAGTTGCCCCAGCTCTCCGAGTGCCATCGGTTGAAGAGGGTCTCCAGAGCCAATTTCGACTCAGAGTAGAGACCATCGTTACCGAATGTACCGTGGTTGGGTGAAAGCGGGAGGATGACTTGTGCTGGGCGGGTCTCGAAGCCACGAGTAGCCTTCTGGCTCTTGACGGCACCGAGCATGCGGAGGAGGTTCGTAAGCATAATACGGTGAGCCAGCTCAGACTTGCTGTCAATGCTGTCGATCTCACGTCCATTCTCAGGAATGGCGGCGAATGGCACAATGAAGTCCAGATCCCATCCGAGACCCTTCTTCTCGTCGTAAATGTAGTCAACGAGGGCATTGACATCCTGGTTACTGCCCTGGTTGAATGGAACGACAACAAGCTGAGAGCCACGACCACCGTAGCGGGCATAGATACCCTGGTAGTACTCGGTGACCTCGCGAGAGAAGCGGGAGGTGGTCACAATGACCTTTGCGCCACCACTAACGAGGCCTTGGAGGACTTCAGCACCAATGGATCCAGCGCCGGCACCAGTCATCAGCACATTCTTGTTTTGGAATGTGACACCAGACTTGGCGGCTTGCTCGAGGCCGTCGAGGTAGACGCTCGTAAGCTTCTTGCTGTACTCCCATCCATGCTCCTCCTTGCGCTTCAAGTGCAAGAATGGCACAGTCTCGATCTTGCCTTGCTTGGCTGGGTTGATGGCACCGTTGAGGCGGCCATTGCGGCTCTTCTTGATGTGGCCGTTGACCTTGCCATTCTCGTTTGGCATAATCTGGCCCTCGTTCATCGAAAGCGATCGAACGATGTTGCTGTACAACTGCTTGATCTCAAGTTGCGATGATTTGGAAAGCTTGTGTTGCTGCTTGATCAGGCGGTACACGCGCTGCAGATCATTCTGGACCTTCGTCCTGTTGCCGTATTCGGAGATCTTGCCGCCATCGGCCATCTCACGAACGTAATGCTCAAGCTTGCGAACGCTGGGGCGTGGCACTTCTGCGTAGTCCATGTCACCCCGGGGGCTGATCTCGAGGTGTGGCGCAGTTGGGACAGCCACGTCCTTGTAGACAGGAGCTTCTCCAAGGACATCGCGGCAGTTCTCGATGAGTTGTTGTCCGAGCTCTTTCGCCAGCTGGTACGTTTCGCCGCGTTCGGTAGGGCAGTGATCAATGTGGTACTGCATGAACTCCAGGAGCGATGGGTTCGACCGGTTCATGATGAGAATGCATCGCGACACGATCTCACGATCGACCGCAGTCAAGCGGCCAAAGATGATATCAAAGTACATTTTGAGCGCGTCCTGCCTGGCCCAGTTCCATGAGGAGTCGTAGACACGAGCTTTGAGAGGGCTGAATGTAGGCTCGATGCCGGCAGCATAAAACTCGCCGTGTTCTGTAGTCCACAAGTCGAGTTGTGCTTGTAGGGCGGTTTCATTCTGCTTGGTCACAAGGGCTGCCTTGTCACCGGCACGGAGATCCATCTTCAAGTAGCGGGCGAACAGCTCAAGCTGCTGCTTGAAGAGTGCCCGTTGGTCCTTGGTGAGGGCGTCAATGGCGGCTGGGTCCATCATCATGCCACCGCCACCAGCACCACCATCTCCGCCAGCTGGTGCAGTCGACAAGCTAATGCCGGCATGCGATGCGTATTTGTTGGCAAGCTCGTCCAGCCATGATTTGGCGTCGCTCTCTGATCCAAGACGTGACGCTGGCTCAGCAGTGAGACCGAGCAGCAGTACACCATCTTGTCGTCCGGCGCCCAAACCCCACCTCGTTTCCAGGTGCTTTCGCACTGCTGTGATGTTGAAGCCACCAGGCATCTTCGAAGACACCATACGTGCAATAAGTGATGTGGATTGCTTGCCGAGTTGGCCATTGAAGGTTGCTTGCATGGAAGCTCCCAGCTCGTCGAGTGGTGTATCTTCAGGCTTGTCGGGCGTTGAGCCGAACTCTTTGCCCAGGTCTCCGAGGATTTCGTTTTGAAGTGTCGACTTGCCTGGTAGTTGTTAGCTCTACTTTCGCGAGATGTCAGTCCGGGGGTTTAAACTCACCTCCTACCAAGTCCTTGATCGCCTTGCTCAATGGGATATCTGCCAATGGCTTCTTCAATTTTTGAGCAACCAATGCTCTGAGGATGTCGACAGCGCCGACTGGAGCGTCGGCAACCGCTGCCGCCGGTCCAGCACCTGCTGCAGGAGGCGGTGCAGCTGCCGCTGGAGCTGCCGCTGCTGCTGCTGATGACGGTGCTGCTGGAGCACTCGCACCCTCGCTGGGCGCAGGCGCCGCTGCGGGCTCATCCTCTACGGGGTCTACATCGTAGTAAATGTCTTTGGCGTCTTTGTTGTAGCACAGAATCTGCCGTTGCACGGATCGTGCTGCATCATATGCCTCGTACTTTGCAGCCAGTGTCCGCTTGGCCATGCCGCCCAATGTGTCTGCGGGCCCGATTTCCACTATCCGCTCCGTCTCTTTCTCGCCCAGAATGACATCTTGTGTTTCGATCCATCTCACGGGCGAGGCGAACTGGTATGCCAGGAGCTCGACCAGCAGCGTGTGGGCCAAGTCTTGCTCGACCTCGGGCCTCATGGTGGCGGTGTGGTGTCTATGGCGCTGTCCAGAAAATTTGCGGTTTCAGTGTGCGGTGGGACAAAAAGAGTGTGTCATGCGCACAGCAGTCGCGCCAATGGGTCTTGGTGGTGGTGTGGAGGGAAGGTGCAGTGGTGGTAGATGGGAGAGGAAACAGCTGCCAGAATTTTCGGGGCAGACTGCGGACGCTGAATGTGTCTCTCGCACGCACGCACTCACTGCCCGTGTCGCCGGATGGATGAATGGATGAATGGATGGGGATGGGGTGGGCGGCTGATGGGAACGCGTGCGATCAGGGCGCAGAGGGTGAGGCCGGTGCTATCCGCAGGCTCAACAGTGCCGTCGAGTGGTTGATATGCAGGTGGACGAGGGCCAGCGGACCGTTGAACACCGCTCACGCCAGAGGTTGATCGAGTTGAGCGAGCTTACCCCAGTCGTCTCCAGAGCGCGGCAGGCAGAAGGTCTTGAGACCGGCGTGCTCGCTTGAGCTGCGCCTTGACGTGGGCCGGCGGCTGGTCCCTGAGCAAGTGCGCTCGCTTTTTGCGGATCGACGCCAATGCTAGCGGCGGCGTGAAGAGCGACGGCAGGAAGAAACAATGTCGCAAGTGGAAATGTGCTACGATGGCAGCGATGAGACAGCGGGGAATCGGAGGAATCACTCGGCTTCACTCGTCCCGCAGGCAGCACTGCAACCGAGGACCGCGTATCGCGCCGTGGTCGTGGTCTCGCGGGCAGTTTGTTCAACCACGCTCGCGCAGAGGGCTTCGCTGCAGGTCGGCGGCTAGCGCCACGGAACGGCACTACCATCCTTGCGCGATGATGCCTCAACGCCGGAACGTCGCAGCTCGTCGAGCCTCAATGCATCTGGGCGACGCTTCCTGCCCGCGTGGAACGACGTGCTGGCCGTGCCCGACCCTTTCCTGCTCACCGTCCACACTCTCCCACACTCACGTCTTCTCTCCAGACCATACCGCTGCAGCGCCGCGTGCCATTGGGAGCGCGCAGTCCATTTCTCGAAACCACGCCAACCCACTTACCCGCGGGAGTGACCACATCCTTGCCGTCGGCGTCTGAGCTTTGCCCATAGCTCGACAAAATCCAATCCAGCGGTCGAATGAGAATTTAGGCACTCACTTGCGATAAACGAGAACGACGTGAGTTCCTCCACCACCATCATCAGTAATCTCTGTGCTGCGGAGCGACGGCAACGTGGTCTTTTTGTCCGCGCCGCGCCCTTTTGCTCCATCCATTGGAGGCAGCAGCGAAAAAAGAAGCGTCGGCAGTTGGCCAATTCCAGTTCCGCGCACACGACACCGCCCCTCCAGATCATGCTGCCAACATGAGCACTCCAGCGCCAGAACTGACGAATCCCTTCGTGCAGTTTGAAGAGGCGGTCTCGCCCACTGCTCCCACACGACCATCTCCTCAGACACGCCGCCGATCCAACATGTATGGCAGCGGCTCCCAGACCGGCGTCTCCACGCCACGCTCGCAAGCCGTATCACGACCTCTCACGCTCACTCACGGATCGCTCGAATACACCTTTTTGATACCCACCGCATTACATTTCAACGCCACACAGCTCAAGGACCAATTCCTTTCGACCCTCCCCGAGGCCACAGAAGAGCTTGCTCAGGATGACGAGCCTTCCTCGGTCACGGAGCTGGTTGCTCGATACATTGGCTTTGTTGCCAAAGAAGTAGATGAGGGCGAAGATCCGGAGCTCTTCACGGAAGTGCTGAAGCTCGTCCTCACCGAGTTTGAGCGCACCTTCCTCCGCGGGAATGAGGTGCACGCAATTGCCTCGCACCTGCCTGGCATCTACGAAAAGAAGCTCGTCACAGTCCAGGCATACTACGCCGCCCGCGCTGCAGTCAAGCGAGCCATTAGAGCACACGAGTCTGCGCTTCTACGTGAAGCTGCCGATGAGAATGCTTATGTCTACGCGGTCTTTGGCGGACAGGGCAACATCGAAGAATATTTCGATGAGCTCCGCGAAATCTATAACACCTACCCTTCGTTGGTGCGCGACTTCCTGAATGTGGCTGCACAACATCTGCAGTTCTTGTCAAGGGACGAGCAAGCGTTCAAGAGCTACGCAAAAGGCCTCGATATCATGCGATGGCTGGACAACAAGGACTCGCAACCTGACACCGATTACTTGGTTTCTGCGCCTGTCAGTTTCCCATTGATCGGTCTCACACAGCTCGCACACTACGTTGTGACCTGCAGAGTCCTCGGCACACATCCAGGCCACGTCCGAGATCGTTTCTCGGGTGCTACTGGTCACTCTCAGGGTGTTGTCACCGCAGCTGCCATTGCCGCCTCATCAAACTGGGAGGCCTTCGACAAACACGCCCGAAATGCCCTCACGATCCTCTTTTGGATTGGTGCCCGCAGCCAGCAAGCCTACCCTCGCACATCTCTCGCACCCAACGTGCTGCAAGACTCGATCGACAATGGCGAAGGAGCTCCAACTCCCATGTTGACCGTGCGAGATCTCTCGCGGGAAACCGTGGAGAAGCTGATCAAGCAGACAAACGAGCATCTGCCAGAAGACAGGCACATTGGAATCTCGCTAGTGAATAGCGCTCGCAACTTCGTTGTTACTGGTCCACCAATGTCGCTATACGGTCTCAACCTGCAGCTGCGCAAAATCAAGGCTCCAACTGGCCTTGACCAGAATCGGATACCATTTACGGAGCGCAAGGTCCGTTTCGTGAACCGCTTCCTCCCTATCACCGCACCTTTCCACAGCCCATACCTCGCAGAGGCCATGAAGCACCTAGAAAAAGATCTGGGAGAAGTCAACATCCAAGCTTCTGAGCTGGGAATTCCAGTATACGACACATACACTGGTGAGGATCTGCGAGAGGAGAAGGCTGGCCAAAGCATCACACCTGCCTTGATCAAGATGATCTGCCAGGACCAAGTGCTATGGGAGAAGGCTACAGTCATGCCCAATGCTACTCACATCCTTGACTTTGGCCCCGGTGGCATCTCCGGTCTTGGTGTTCTTACCAACCGCAACAAGGACGGAACTGGTGTGCGTGTAATTCTCGCAGGCACCATGGATGGCACGAATCCCGAGGTCGGATACAAGCCTGAGATCTTCGACCGCGACGCAGAGCACGCTGTCAAGTACGCCGTGGACTGGGTGAAAGAGTATGGACCAAAGCTTGTGAAGACATCTGCAGGTCAGACGTTTGTGGATACCAAGATGAGTCGCATGCTCGGCCTGCCGCCTGTCATGGTCGCTGGTATGACGCCTTGCACCGTGCCTACGGACTTTGTCGCAGCTACCATGCGTGCTGGCTACGAGATTGAGCTGGCTGGTGGTGGCTACTACAACGACAAGAGCATGACCGAAGCTATTGCCAACATCGAAAAGGAGATCCCTGCCGGTCGAGGTATTACTGTCAACCTCATCTATGTCAACCCTCGCGCAATGGCTTGGCAGATCCCAATGATCGGCCGACTGCGAGCTGAGGGCGTGCCGATTGAAGGTCTGACCATTGGTGCTGGCGTGCCCTCGATCGAGGTCGCCAACGAGTACATCCAGACGCTCGGCATCAAGCACATTGGCTTTAAGCCCGGCTCATCCGATGCCATCCAAGCTGTGATCAACATCGCAAAGGCGAATCCAGGCTTCCCTGTGATGATGCAATGGACTGGAGGCCGTGGAGGTGGTCACCACTCCTTCGAAGATTTCCATCAGCCCATTCTGTCCATGTACGGCAGAATCCGACGATGCGAGAACCTGGTCCTGCTCGCTGGCTCTGGTTTCGGTGGCGCAGAGGACACCTACCCTTACCTCACTGGTGAGTGGGCGAAGAAATTCGGCTACCCACCAATGCCATTCGATGGTGTGCTCTTCGGCAGTCGTGTTATGGTGGCCAAGGAAGCACACACTTCCCCTGCAGCCAAGCAGGCTATTGTCGATGCTCCTGGTCTTGAGGACCACGAGTGGGAGAAGACCTACAAGGGAGCCGCTGGCGGTGTCATCACTGTCCGCTCCGAGATGGGTGAGCCTATTCACAAGCTTGCCACTCGTGGTGTGCTGTTCTGGGCAGAGATGGATCAAAAGATCTTTTCTCTCGACAAGGCGAAGCGCATTCCTGAGCTGAAGAAGCAGCGCGAGTACATCATCCAGAAGCTCAACGACGACTTCCAGAAGCCATGGTTCGGGCGCAACAAGGCTGGCGAGTGCGTCGACCTGGAAGACATGACCTACGGAGAGGTACTGCGCCGCATGGTGGACCTCATGTACATCAAGCACCAGAAGCGATGGATCGACAAGTCACTCGCTCGCTTGACTGGTGACTTCGTTCGCCGCATCGAGGAGCGCTTTGCTGAGACCAACGGTGCTGGTTCACTCATTCAGAACTACACTGAGCTGGATGACCCATTCGGCACTGTCGCAAAGGTGCTTGAGACATACCCAGAAGCCGATGCTCAGCTCATCAACGCTCAAGATGTGCAGCACTTCTTACTACTCTGCCAGAGACGTGGACAGAAACCAGTGCCTTTCGTTCCTTGTTTGGACGACACCTTCGAGTTCTTCTTCAAGAAAGACTCGCTCTGGCAGTCAGAGGATCTTGAGGCTGTTGTTGACCAGGATGTCGGCCGTGTTGCCATCCTGCAGGGACCGATGGCTGTCAAGTACTCCAAGATTGTCGATGAGCCGATCAAGGACATCCTCGATGGTGTTCACGAGGGCCACATCAAGTTTTTGACGCGCGACCTGTACGGCGACGATGTCAAGAAGATTCCACAAGTCGAGTACTTCGGCGGAAAGCTCATTGAAGCCAGCGATGATCTGCACAACGTTGAAGGTCTCACGGTCAATGAGACTGAGCACAAGATCCTCTACCGCTTGTCTTCGGTCACTGGCACCGCTCTCCCACCACCGGACAACTGGATTCAGCTGCTCGCTGGTCGCGCCCACACTTGGCGCCACGCCTTCTTCACCACGGACGTGTTCGTCCAGGGCCAAAGATATCAGACCAACCCCACGCACCGCATTTTTGCGCCTACTCCCGGTATGGTTGTTGAGATTCAGCACCCCAACGACCCCAAGAGGACGACGATTAGCGTCAAGGAGCCGTCACATGGTAACGAGTACGTTCAAACTGTGCACGTCGGCCGTGACAGCAACGGCGAGATCACTGTCAACATGATCGAAGGCCGTACAGCGACCGGCAAGGCTGTCGTTCTGCCACTCCGTTTCACTTACCACCCAGAGACTGGATACGCGCCGATTCGAGAAATCATGGAAGCTCGCAACGACCGCATCAAGGAGTTCTACTACAAGATCTGGTTTGGTGACGAAGCTTGTCCATTTGATGTGGATGTCACTTCGCGCTTTGACGGAGGACGTGCTACCGTCACCAGCGAGGCGATCAACGACTTCGTGCACGCCGTGGGCAACACTGGTGAGGCATTCGTCGACCGACCAGGTAAGGAGGTCTTCGCTCCTATGGACTTCGCCATCGTGGTGGGATGGAAGGCAATCACGAAGCCAATCTTCCCACGCACTATTGACGGAGACCTTCTCAAGCTCGTCCACTTGTCAAACGGCTTCCGCATGATTCCTGGCGCCGCACCACTTAAGAAGGGCGATGTCCTTGATACGACTGCTCAAGTCAACGCTGTCATCAACCAAGCCTCGGGCAAGATGGTCGAGGTTTGCGGCACCATCACCCGTGATGGCAAGCCGGTCATGGAGGTCACCAGCCAGTTCCTGTACCGCGGCAACTACACCGATTTCCACAACACCTTCCAACGCAAGGTTGAGACGCCTATGCAGGTGCACCTCGGCTCGACGAAGGATGTGGCAGTCTTGCAATCGAAGGAATGGTTCAAGGTTGAGAACGAGGACTTCGACCTCTCGAACCAGACTCTCATCTTCAGACTCAACAGCATCCTCCGCTACAAGAACCAGACTGTGTTCTCCTCTGTTCAGACGGAGGGTACAGTTGAGCTCGAGCTGCCCAGCAAGGAGATCATCACAGTCGCCTCCGTAGAATACGAGGCCGGAACATCCTACGGCAACCCAGTCCTGGACTACCTGACGCGCAACGGGTCTGCTCTCGACCAGCCTGTGAACTTCGAGAACCCAATTCCTCTCAGCGGCAAGACTCCTCTGGTGCTGAAGGCTCCATCGTCCAACGAAACCTATGCTCGTGTGTCCGGTGATTACAACCCAATCCACGTGTCACGTGTCTTCTCGCAATACGCCGGCCTTCCTGGTACAATTACGCACGGCATGTACTCAAGTGCTGCTGTTCGTTCGCTCGTGGAGACCTGGGCTGCTGAGAATAACGTTGGTCGTGTCCGGAGCTTCCACGCCTCTCTCGTGGGCATGGTCCTGCCTGATGACACTATCGAAGTCAAGCTTCAGCACGTTGGCATGGTCGCTGGCCGCAAGATTATCAAGATTGAGGCGCAGAAGGCTGAGACCGAGGAGAAGGTGTTGCTCGCAGAAGCCGAGGTCGAGCAGCCTGTGTCCGCTTACGTCTTCACTGGCCAAGGTTCGCAAGAGCAAGGTATGGGTATGGACCTGTATGGCTCCAGCGAGGTCGCAAAGGAGGTCTGGGACCGCGCCGACAAGCACTTCATGGACAATTACGGCTTCGCCATTACCAACATTGTCAAGAACAACCCCAAGGAGCTCACCATCCACTTCGGTGGCGCACGTGGCAAGGCCATTCGCAAGAACTACATGGACATGACCTTCGAGACTGTCGCTGCCGACGGATCCATCAAGTCTGAGAAGATCTTCAAGGAGATCAACGAGAACACCACTTCCTACACGTACCGATCGCCAACCGGTCTGCTGTCTGCCACACAGTTCACCCAGCCAGCGTTGACGCTCATGGAGAAGGCATCGTTCGAGGACATGCTTTCCAAGGGCCTTGTTCAGCGCGACAGCAGCTTCGCTGGTCACTCTCTCGGAGAGTACAGTGCCCTCGCTGCCTTGGCTGAAGTGATGCCAATTGAGTCATTGGTCTCTGTGGTGTTCTATCGTGGTCTGACCATGCAAGTCGCCGTCGAGCGTGACGAGGCTGGACGTTCCAACTACTCCATGTGCGCAGTCAACCCATCGCGTATCAGCAAGACTTTCAATGAGCAGGCCTTGCAATACGTTGTCGAGAACATTTCTCTCACGACCGACTGGCTCCTCGAGATTGTCAACCTCAACGTCCACAACCAGCAGTACGTCTGCGCTGGTGATCTTCGTGCCCTGGACACCCTCACTGGTGTGCTGAACTACCTTAAGGCACAGAAGATTGACATCCAAGAGCTCATGCAAACCATGAGCATGGACGAGGTCAAGGCCCACCTGGTTGAGATCATCCAGGGCTGCGCCAAACAGACCGAGGCTAAGCCTAAGCCTCTGGACCTGCAGAGAGGTTTCGCCACCATTCCTCTCAAGGGTATCGACGTGCCTTTCCACTCGACCTTCTTGCGCTCTGGCGTGAAGCCTTTCCGATCCTTTTTGTTGAAGAAGATCAACAAGACTTCCATCGACCCCAGCAAGCTCGTTGGAAAATACATCCCCAACGTTACCGCGAAGCCATTCGAGCTTACCAAGGAGTACTTCCAAGATGTGTATGAGCTTACAAAGTCTCCTCGCATCGGCAACATTTTGGAGAACTGGGATAAGTACGAGAGCGATTCACCTGATGTGATCCGTCCTCGTGCAGGCAGCATGGCGGTGCCCAACCATGGGTGAGAGACTACGAGCTCTCACGAGCAGTGACGGCAGGCGTTTAATGTTTTTTCTCTCACGGCTTTTATGATGGTGCGTGATGGCGATGTATAATGGGATGGCGTTTTGTGTTCCTGAAGATGGTGGGATGAGAATCATTGTCGCATCTGTGTGTCTGATAGATAGATTTGTGTGTTCTAGAAGAGAAAGGAAAGAAAGAATGTTAGTTCAGAATCAAGTTTTCACATTGCAAGTGTCTACTTTACTCTCACCATCCATCTTCGCTGGTGACGACGCGAACATGTTGACTTGAGTACACGAGATTTGTGCAATTGACGATGCTGTATTGTTCACGCAGTGTTCTAGCTAGCAGGCTCACATTTGAGGGGTTTGATGTGCACTATGATATCACTTGAGACTACATCCTCTCGAATAATATATATATGTATTTGTTTCTATACTGATGCAACGATTTTTAATAACTGCTGCTTGCCACCGATGGACAAGAAACTTGTCGTCTGCTTCATCGACACGTCTCGAATTATGTTGGAGCACATTGTCATTATGGTAGTGCATTCTCGAGAGTCAATGTACACTTGCAACCAAGTTTGTCTGCGGTTGTACACTTTATTGAGCGGAAGTTCGAAACGCTATGACTTGGAGGAGCAGGGTCTTGGGACTGCGTTGAGGTAACAACTGCAGGTGCAATACACGTTCTCAAAGACGAAGTCCCTCCTCGCAAGCTCGTACAGCACGTCGTCGAAGTCAAAAGGTTGTGGACCACCACTATGGAGTAGCATGGAGTAATTGTGGAACATGCGACAACATGCGACAGAATGCAATGCAAAGCGGTAGTGCCTGCATACCGCTACAGACCACGAGTTGTGGCATATGTGTGTATGTGCATTGAAACTAGCGATAAGAAATGTTGGGGTACATGTGTGGAGAAGTGAAGACGGCATTCGGCGTGCCAATGGACTTATGTGCTTGGAAGTACAGTATTGTACAGTGTTGAGGATGATGCGTTGATGATGAGGATGAGCTGGTGAGCTCAGTTCGGGATTGATTGAGGGACGACATGTGTGCGTATGCCCCGGTACATGTAAGCTGCTGTGGCGAGTTGGGAGAGGTTCAATCGTGATGCGCACCGGTCTTGCCGCTCGATGGGTGATCCTGGTAGCCCTGTCCTTGTTCGCTCATGTAACAACAAAGTACTCAAACGCCAACCGTGGATGTTGTCCGCGTAGTTCTGGCGTGTTGGAGCTCCAAATACAAAATCATGTTTTGGCATTCCCATCTCTTCCAGCGCCGAAGAGGTGCGCAACCTTGGACGGTATGGCGCCCAAAAGATGTCGTGTTCGATCGTGAGTTGTAGCTTTCGTGTTGCCCGTTAGGATGTTCACGCAAGTCCCACTCGAGGCTCCTAGGTTTGATTCCTCAACTGTAGGCCCAGATCCATGCAGGTTATTGGGCATTTCGGCTGTCGTCGCTGCATCTTCCACTCTCCTGATCCACGCTCCTGTTGTTCCATTAGCTGTGCTCAGTTCAAGAGAATCAGAACACTCACCCGGCGTGCTGTGATGGCTGTGCTTAAGATGTTGGCGAAAGTGATCAATCTATGACACTTGTCAGTTTCAATATCATGCACGCTCGAAGGCATCTCGCCGCCTTACCCTGAAAAACTTCTTGCTCTTGTTGCAGCTGCCAAACTGGTGCACTTTGATGAGATGTTGGCAACGGATGCCCCAGTCGGGAGGATTTGGAAACCCTTCGCCACAGAATGCGCAGTTGTCCATGCCATTGCCATCACTGCGAATAATGAACACTACTTCAATGTCGCTGATACTCCCGCATGAGTAGGTGAGATTTTGATGTACTGCGCTGTGATGTCGTTCGAGCTCATTTCTTGATCGGAATCTACACACACCTGTCAGTCTTTCGTTCGATGACCTTCAGGGGAGCTGTGAATTTTGACGCGAACACAGTGTGGCGCTGCAGCGACCCGATCTGCTTCAGACTTACCGATTGGGACAGTATTCACAACTGAGAGCTCTTTCCGTCTCGTGAAGCTTGAGCTCAAGTTCGGACTTGAAAGCTCTCGGTCCACTCGGACAACATGCACAGATGTGTCGTCGTGCCATCTGAAATTCGTAGCCATCTTCTGGCTCACTACCAGTCCCCCCGGGCTCTGGAATCGGTGACACAGGAGTCGACTCCGTGGTATGCGTTCGCTCGTGCCGACGCAAGTCCTTTGGGTAGAAGAATCCCTTCCCGCATTGGACACATACATGAGGTCGATCTGTGCTGTGCACCTTCTCATGCTTTGTAAGTTCTCCTTGGTGGTCAAAAGCTTTATCACAGCCGGGAAAAGTGCAATGATAGCCAGCAAGTATCTTAGGCTCGCGTCTACGCTTCTTCGAGGCACTCGTCGCCAAGCTATAGTCGGAGTCCACTTGACTGCTGGCTGAGATGTAGCCATAGTCGCGTGACATGGACGAAGATAGCGACATGCGCCTAGAGATGCTACCTCTTCTGCTATGTAGTGCAGAACCTGCAACACGCGGATAGTGTCTGGGCGACGAAGAGATTCTGAAAAGCGCGTTTGCCAATTCGGTTGGACTAGCGGCGCCGGGAGCCAACGACGTGCGAGTAGGTAGTGAAGAGGCTGACGGAGGAGTCGACATAGTTGATAATGCTTGGTGGGGGTCGTTGTTGGACACACTGCCAAAAGCTTCACGCACTAAATCCGGCAATTGAGAGAATCCATCATCCAAAAGGTAAGATGTAAGGCTGAAGCCTAAGGGCATACGTAAGAAGCATGCTTCGACATTACGATCCGTGGCGTTGACGTTCCAGTGTGGACGGGTATCATTGAGCGCCAGTACAGCCTTCACAGCATCGGAGGGTGTTTCGAAAAGGGCATATACGATGCAATACTCGCCACGCATGTCTCTCGTAACCTTGGTGGGCGGTGGCAATCCTAGAACATTGAGGCATGTCCGAAAACATATGGTCGATGAAACTTGGTGGAATATCACCAGCCTGGGGTCGATATAACCTGGCGACCATGTGCTGCGGCTCGGGTTCCACCTGCGATCCTTGGCGTCGCCAGTTTTGGCGAGCGCACACTTGCTCAGTAAGACGTGCTTCTGCAATCCATCGCCTACGCTCATGTGACCGAGGCCCCACATGTTGGCCATGGAATGAACCTGTTTGCGCTGCCTCGCTCCCAGTGGTATGGTGGTGAGCGTGCAGGTAGGGCTCTGGCGAAAGTCCTGAAGCTGCTGCCGCAGCTGATCGTGCCACAGGTCGTGGCTATCAGCCTCAGTCCAGGAAGAGTCACTCTCCTCCTGCGACACCGCGAATGAGAGGGCGGAGCCCATGTGTGGCATGTCGAAGTTCATCGAGGAGGGCTGGAGCGTCACGAATGGCATTGTGTTCCCCGCCATGGTTTGCGCGCGATCCATGTCCTTCAGAGACAGGTCCAGCAGTTCCTCGTTGGAGATCAGGAAAGACGCGGGATAGACTTCTTGATGGGCGTTCATTGTCCAGATTTGCTCTTGCGTCCACACTGTTGCATCTGTGCTATCGACGTGGTCTGCCATCACGGGGTTGTGCTTCGGGCGCCGGTTCCTGGTACGCTGTCGTCATTCACAAAGTGTGGAATCCGCGATCCAAGAGAGACGAGGCACGCTACATGGGCCAAGTGCGGTGTTTCAGGAGGGCGAGATGGGATAGCGTTGTGCCACGCCGCCCTCTGCGCTTGCGGGAGGCATCAGAGGGGTCCCGCAGGCGGCCTCGAGGCCGGCGCGCGACACGAAGGGACGTTCTTGGCAGCTTCTCCTCTCGACGTCGCCGCAGATGACGTTGTTCGCATTTTGGTACGGTCGCGTGACTTTGGCGTGGTCCCAACGAAATGCTCACCGGTGTCCGCCAGCAGCCGGTGAAAGCGTGGCGGAGTTGATGCAGGAGGCAGAGGGTCGAGATGGAGTTGAGAAAGATCAAAGGATGAAACGCGCCACCGAGAATTCTGAACCTCAGGCACACAATTCAGTTCGATGCATTTCAAATCGTGTATAGAGCAATAGCACATGTTCGAAATCCAGTCACATGACACAAGAGGAGCCTCGCACGAGCGTCACAAAGACAAGCACAATGAGAGAAACGCACACGCAAGAAATTGAAGACGCACTGCAAGCCCTCTCCCTCACCTCGTCACCGACACCATCTGCAATCAAAATCCTATCAACAGCAAGCAAAACCTCCTCATCCACACGACAAGCCCTCAACAGCCCCTCCATCATCCGCAATATCGTCGAAACAATAGAAATCTCCCTCACAACCGACCTCGAAACCACAGACCAAGCACTACGCCTCCTGGCAAACGCTTGCGTTTCCTCAACATCGACTGCAGACTCACAACCCGGACCAAGAGACCACATTACCGCAACAGGCTTCTCCTGGGCAATCCAATGTCTCTCACCTCAGATTTCATCGGACGAAAATATCAGAATTCTCACGACGAAAGTTTTGAGGAATATTTGTTCCGAGCATGAAAGTTCGCAGAAGAAATGTTATGAGGAGAGGGTGCATTTTGCTTTGGTGAGGTTTTTGCAGCATGCTGTCACGAGTAGAGGGGAGAGTGGAGAGTGGGCGGGGGAGGATGTGAATGCAGGAGTGGATGTTTTGTTCACGATCATGGGACAGAAGAGCACGCGGGAACCGAAATTAAATGCGCGGCTGCCGAGGGATGTTTTGGAGGGTGTTTTGAGTTTGTCTGGTCTGTGGACGGGGGAGGGTGAGGATGATGATGTGGAGACGTTTGCTACGATTGCAGAGACGGAGTTGGTGTTTCTGCGTGACGAAATTGTGCAGACACAGATCGTTGAGGAGAAGCAATTCGAAAACGTGTGGGAGCTGTTGGAGAAGATCGAGAACGTGATGGGGGAATTGAAGAGAGCAGGACGACGAATCACGGAAGTCGGAAATGGTGATAAACGACCTCTGCCATCTTACTGCCAGAACGGAGATGTGGAAGAAGACGTGAAACTCCTGGTACCTCTACAGGCAAGTCTGGTCTGGTGTCTATCGGACATTGCTGCGGATCCGGCATTCTCAGCAGCATATGCTTGGGATGGAGAACAGATGCATTTTTTGCTACATGTCATGCAGGTAGCCGCGGATAACGCGAGAGGTCAGCAACGGCAGATATATCCACCAGAGTTCGCTGGCGTCTCTGCCGCAGGGCAAAAGTTCAACGCTGCATGCCAGGTGCTCGGGAACTTGTTGTGGGCGCAAAAGGAGCCTCAGCAGTATGCGCGACTCGTTGATGGCGAGGATCTGCACAAGGATCTGATCGACATGATTGCACTTGGAGGCTATGATGCTTCTTTCCCAGATACACTGCACTCAATAGCAGGCTTGCTCATCCAGCTATCAAGGCCATCGGTGGAGGCAAGGGAAGCAATTGGGAGTTACGGTCCCGCATCAGATGCGATGGAGAGACTTTGTCGGCATGAGAGACCTGAGATAAAGCAGGGAGGCATCAAGCTTGTGAAGGCGCTGGGGAGAGACTGCCATGCCAACCAGCGACGCTTCGCAGATCTCGCAGGGGTTGCAATGGCTGGGCTTCAGCCTTCGTCCGGCGACCACAGCGGAGACACGGATTCCGTCATGGCAACTGATGGGCCGAGTTGAGCTGGACAGGTAGTCTTCGTCAATGATGAGAGCCTCATCAACCAACCTTTCCAGCGAACTTTCTTCTTGTCCACACATCGCCGTTCTCCAGATATTCGGCTCGCGTGACAATTAGGTTCTGCATCAGGTCTTCATTCTGCGCCACTCTCGCTCCACCCAGCCACGCGTTCTTCAGAGGGTCTTCAGCCTTCGCGACTCTCAACTCGTACCCGTCATCCAATTTCATTCTCAGTTCATTCTCCAATCTCTCAGCGAATCCCGGCAGAAGACTCGTGCCTCCGACCACCACTACGTTCGCCAAGAAAGCCTGCCATAGGCCCTGGGGCAAGCTCTCCAGGCTCTGCATAATAGTCCCTGCGATGCCTTCTTGTGGCATTCCAATGTCAGAAGGCGTGAAAAGAATCTCCGGTACAGTGAACCTCTCATTCCCGACAGGCAACACCATCTCACTCTGTCCTCCGATACCCAGTCGTCTCATCTTTGCGCCTTTGCTCGGATCGTGTGCGCGGGGGAAACCGCGTTTGAGTTTCTCGTAGTCGGGCAGGACATAATCCACGACAATGCTTGCATCGATATCTCGTGCGTCTTTCTGTCCGCCTTTCCAGACCCTTTCGAGCCGAGACGAGAATTCTTGCGGGCTCGGACAGACGTAACAGGTGTCTTCTTTGATTTCTTGCGAGATCCATTCTTCCCTGTGCATGTCCATGGTGCGTGATAGAAGTGATCGCAGATGTGCTGTTAAAGTTTTGCCGCCGATGTCGAGGCGTCGGATGGCTTGTTGGATGGGTCTGCCGTAGTATAGAGGCGTGATTGTTGTGTGCGAGTGGCCAGAGTCTACGACGAGAAGGCATTCCAGAGGTACGCCATGAGCTGATATTGCTGTGTCTGGAAAAGGCGATGGCGCGTAAGCGTTGAGCGCTGGCGAAATTGTCCTGTAAAGCGAATGAAACTCGAACTCCTCAAAGACCATCTCGTCGGCATTCCTTTGCAAGACGCCAGGCGCGTTGGGCGATTCCGTAAATATGAGATTCGTTTCGTGCGGATCACATTTGAACTGTGACTTGCTGTCATGAATTGTTCGTTCCCAGACTGCTTTCTCAGCTTCCCAGCTGACTACATAGCCCCTTTCGACAGGTCTTCGAATCTGTAATTCTCCAAAGTCGCCGCAGTCGTCGAGTTCGGCGCCGACATAAGTAATCTTGTCTCTTTGAGATCTCGCTACACAGTTGGCCACTGGATGGCAGTCTTCCAATTTCGGCTCCGATCCAGGCGTGCTGAAACCGGCTTTGATGCAGTGAGCGCCATGTTCAAAAACGAGAGTCGTCTTCCCGAGTCGACCGACCGGCGCTGAACTGCTCGTTTTTGTCTTTCCCATGTTGAAGTCGAGTTGGTGTCGCGAGAGACGCGCGTGGTGACGTGAAGTCCAGCCGTGAAGCGGGCAAAGGCAGAGGCGACCACCGACAAGACTCAACTTCCGGCAACATTTTTCTCATACCATCAACAACATTGCATAGCTCCGCAAACGCCATGGCACCGTCGCGAGCGGATGTGAAGGCTCTCAAGGACTTGATCAAGTCTACTACCACACTGCTCGCGCAGTTCCGTTCGTCCCTAAACGCCGCCGATACTACCACGAAAATCGAGAACCCTCCAAATCCGCTGGAAGTGCTCCGGGACTCCGCGAAACTCCTCAAGGCGCATACGACGAAAATATCGCTGTTGGCCATCAACAAACCCTTCACACCTTCTGCAGTCTCCAAAGTCCTGCGAGAGTTGACAGGAACATGCCTCCCCGCCATGATGTCTGCGGTCCAGATCTGCGAGCAAGAGAAATCGACGTGGGGCACAACAGTGGGGCGAGAAGTCGCCAGAAGAGTTCGGAGAGTGTTCGTGGAAATGGAGAACCTGCTGAAGGAGCTCCAAAGTATCGCGGATGGCAATGGGCAAGGAGCGACGAATGCACGAGACAGCTTGGCCAGCACCGGCGTCGTCTGGGAGTCTTGTGATGCGCTCATCACGCTACAAACGCTAGGCATCGCTGGTCTTGCTGTTCAAAAAGCAGAGCAGTTTCGCGAAACGATCAAAGACGCTATCTTCGAATTACAGGAATGGAAAGAAGGCACAGATCTCGATACCGAAGGAGTGGACGATGCGCTGCTCGACAGCGGTGACGAAGGTGTTGATGGCGACGAGGAAAGCTTTGACGGCATTTTCAATGCAGCCAACAGTTGTCCCAAGGATAGACCAGAGCTGAAAGAGCTTGTGGACGTTGCATGTGGCAAGATGAAGAAGATCGTGCTGCTGTATACTGCATTGGGTAAGAGACGGTTGAAGACTTACGGGTCTAAATCGACAGAACAGCAGAAGAGTGTTAGCGATTTGGATGAACTAGTCGAAAGGATGTCAGATCTCCAAGAAGAACTCGACGAGATTGCAGCTGGCTTCTACGACCTCGACGAAGACGCTGCCAAGGAGATTCTAGAGAAATGCGTCAACGAATCACGAGAGGTGAGCCAACTTGCGCGACTTGACTGGGCCGCAAGAGAAGACGAGTTTACGACATGGAGAGATAAGTGGGATGAGGCAATACGTTGATTATCCGCATTCACGTAGTCTACCCTACACGCGTTTCGGTAAGGACAGAAAAGAAGGGTTGAGTATGCTACAATCCGTCGCATTACCTCATGCCTATTACAATCTAACTGCATCCGCCACCGCTCCTACTCTCCCCAACAACTCCGATGTGATTAAATTGAGATCTGAAAACACAGCTCAACCAATTTTGCATCCGCCTTCGAAGAGTGGCAAGCTGCTCCTCTACAACGCAGCGACAGCAAGACCGACCAGACCAGCAATGGCAGCAGTTCCAACAAATCTTCCTGCCTGGAGACCAGAGGCATCTCCAGTGCTCTGCTGAATCGGTGGTCGTCCAGTCTGGTTGGTTTGGTTTCCTCCGTAACCTGTTGGGCCCGTGGTCGGAGTCATGTTGGTGTGAGGAGCATAGCCAGTTGGTGGGCTTGGTTGAGTGGTCTCTGGACCAGTTGGAGATTGCTGGTTTGGCTGGCTGGAAGGCGGCGAACCTCCTGGTGGTGGTGCGGCGCCTCCGCCCATGCTCTTGCAGAGATCTGGGCTGACATTCGGGATCTTGAAGGATTCGCCCTTGGCTGCGAGGGCGGTGATACAGAGCTCGCCGGTCGCTGCCAGAGTGCCTGTGATACTCTCGTCAGAATGTCGCTCTACGTGTTGTCCTCCGGAACATCCATCTTACCCATCAGGTCCGTCTCCGAGCAAGTGCTTGAGCACAAGCATGGAACAATTGCCTTGGCAATATCCGCTGCGCCACTAGTGCACTGGCAGTAGACGTCGGTCAGAAGGCAGCTAGTGGTGCCAGCAGCTTGTGTGAGACATTGCAAAGCACATGGTGGGATTTTGCTGAGATCTGGCATCTGTGGGCTACCGCCCTGCTCGGTGGTACTGGCAGCAGCGGCAATGCTCGCCACAGCGAGAAGAGAAAAGAAGCTGTGCATTTTGGGCGTGGTAACAAACGAACGAATGTCTGCTGTCGTGCTACTGATGCGGAATGAGATGATGCGAACAATGGAAGGATGCGCAGTGGCAGGAGTACAGTATACTACTCAGAAGGCAAACGAGGTCGCAAATGAATGGGCACGACTCCATTTTCTACTTGCAGAGCCTGTTTGATGGCCTGCAGGCTACAATGCTGGGGGAATACCGCTGGAGCTGGAGATTTCATTGATGGAAAATGCAGCACAAACCACCATTTGGGCAATTACCTTAGCAAGAGACTCTGGGAAATCGTTGGGATGTCCTGGTCGTGTTGCTTGTCAGGAGTTGGGAACGTGCTGGTACCTGGTGCGGAGTTGGCGGTGGTCGAGGGTGTTTGTTGGTGAATGCGGGCCTCACACTGCAAGATGTCGCCTCATGCAGCGATATGGGGTGACGAAGGAGCTGGTATCCCCGTTCCTCAACTGAACTGCCGTGCTCGCGTGTTGGCCACCGCCAGACTGCCGCGCGTCAACTCTTCACTTGTCATGGAGTTGCAGCAATCGCCCATATCTGGCCAACATCCGTCCTGAGGAGTTGCTCTACACGGAGCACACGAAACACTTCATGTCTTTCACACAGCTGACAGGTTGTGTGCGTTGTTGTGCAACCACACTCGATCATGTGGCCCGCTCAGCAGTGCGCGTCGGGTCGCAAAATCTTCCAGAAGGTTCAGCATGGAGAGGGGAGTGAAAAAGTCAACAAGGCGGGCAAAAATGAAGCGTCCCTGCTCGAGTCATTTTATTCGACAGGGCAAAAGCTTGTTGCCCAGCCCGTTCCTGGCTGAGACCTATTTGCGGTAAAGATGCCTCATCACTCTCGCATGGACACTCTGTACCACAGTACCAGCCTGCTGCTTTGCACAACGAAGCAGACAAGTCGGTTTGCATCCTCATTTCGGCTCGACAAGTCGCACGCAAAATGTATGCACAGCGATATGCCGGCTTGTGAGACTGCCGCAGGTCCCGTCTGCAGATCATGCAGCTTGCAGCTCCTGTCAAACAGAGAACCATAGCCTTGGGTGTTTCTGAGCCATAAAAGATCGCCGATGAGTAAGTACCATACAGGTCGGAAATTTCTGAAACACAACATTCGTCTCTATTTCAAGTGGCGACAAGGCACAAAGGCATGTCGAATGACCACCCCACGGCAGCGTGCACACCTAGAAAAAGAAGCTTCTGATGTTCTGCCGAGATAATGAGTAAGTGCTGTGTGCGTCAGAGCCTCGTCCGCTCCAGACCTGCTCGCATGCTCAAAATTTTCCTTTCTTACAATGACCTTATCTGATATCTTGACTTCTACTGTTTTCGCTCCAGCTGTCGATTCTCCAGACCAACAAGAGCATCACCAACATGTGTCTTCCGATGGCATCAAGATCAAATTCAAAGTCCTTCCTTACCAGACTTCTCAGACGGCCATCGCGCCACCGCGACGACGAAAAGTCGAATTTGCACAGCAGCGCGATCGAAGAGCCACAACCGAAACCACGAGCCCTTCATCGTCATCGGAAAACATTATCGAAGACCATCCCTATCAAGATTCAGTCGCCGCAAGAGTACTTCCAGCAACAGCAACAACAGCAGAAGACTCTTTCTCGACTCCCCAGCGTCCGCAACAGCGTCAGACTCTCTCGGTCCCCAAGTGTCCGAAATACAAGGAGACCGGCGAGCATGACAGTCTGCTACTCGGACGCGAGTCCCGCCAGACAGGACTCAGCGGCTGCCACGACCTGGGGCGAGTCAGTCAACAAAAGACTGTCGCTGCTCAGGGCTTATCCAGGCTCAGAGGTGAGCTTGCGAAGCTGAAGGCTCCCGAGGAAGGACTAGAGGATGTTTTGGGTTTGGTCCACGCTTTGCTGCCGGCGGTTGAGTGTGATTGTGCTGCTGGACATTGTTGATTTCTCAACAAGCTCGTGTTGGAGTTTGTCACACGAAGCAATCTTCAGGGAGTCCGCGGACAGCTTCAAGATATAAAGCGCCTTCACTGTCGGAGCGCAACTTCACCTGGTCAATGGGTACACTCATCAATATGCTGGACTACACGACTCACGATGTTCCATAAAGTGGCATTGCATGTGGTTGCTGATATCGGTTGCTGCGATAGCACCAAGGCGATCGGCACTTCGTTCTGGTGGCCACACATTATACTCATCACGCCCACAGTTGTTCGACGATGCTGTTGACTCGAATACCTGTGGCCTCATTGGCAGTCAACGCTGCTGGTGCCTCATGCCTGGGGCATTCGCAGGTGAACAAATGAATGGGTGAATCGCAGCCAACTCAGGCCTTGGACTGGCCTTTGGCATTGGCAACTATCTCGAAGATACACTAGAGACACGACACAGCGCGTCGGCAATTAGTGATGGCGCCGGCACAGCAGGTGCCTCCCACGGGAGGCTCGATACCAACGCGTATGTCGCTGCGACTCAAGCAGAAAGCCTCTGATATTCAAATCGACACCGCGACAATGATAGCTCCCACGGCTGGGCCCTCGTCTTCAAAGAAGTACAAGTACACTCGTCCAGGCCCGATTAGAAACAACGAATACCTGATCTCGGACATTCTCGATGCGCGATACAACAGCTTCGCTATCGGGAAGTGGCAATACCTGGTTCAGTGGGCCGGGTGGCCCAAGAACGAGGCATCATGGCTTTCTCGGCGCGACGTCGACGCTAGTTGGGTTGAAGAGTACTGGCGGAGGCAGAACGCCAGCTTCGTTGCTGATAGGGCTGAGGCAGCGAGTATCAAATCATTCTTCGTGGCTAGCAAAATGGTAAAGAAGTGGACTCGAGACTCAACGAGGTATTCGATCTTTATGTGGTTGACACAGCGAGAGAAAGCAGCAAAGAGGGCAGAGTAAGTTCTTTCCTGTCCGTGGGCAGAGCGAATGCAGGAGCAAGACTGACGTGTGGGCTAGACAGTAAGCAAAGGCAAAGCGACGAAGATTTCGCTAGGCGCAACAGAAAGATGTATTCAAGATTGACATCCTGCTAAGGTGAATATTGGTAGTCGGAGATGCCTTGAGATCTTGAGAATAGTGGCATGGGAGACACTGCCACAGCTTAGCTGTGGTCAGTCGCTAGAACGAACTTCAGGCATTCCTCGTTCTTGTGGAAAGGTCCTTCACTGTATGGGAAGTCCGCACAATAGAAAACAAAGCCCCGTCTTCACGTCCATCTGTACACGCTGTTACAAGATTGTTAACGAGTTGCCACTGCGTTTACTCAGACACCAGGCAACGTCCTCCACTTTTCCTTCGCCCTACCAGATTGACACACTCTCACATCCTGATCACTAACACTCTCTCCAAATCTCAACCTCCGGTCCACAGGAACGCCTTCTGCACCCAAGCTCCTTGTAGACCTTGCAAAATTCGCAAAAGTGGAGTTCCCAGGAAGCAAGATACCCAAAAAGGAGCTATGGTCGATACGTACATCTGTTCTCGAATCTTCGTATCTTGCCAGGATCGCCAATTCTTCTGCACCACCGCATTTAGTCGCTCATCACATGCACAATTACTGCAGAGGGCGGGGTAAGGTGGTCGGATTGTGGACGGATGGGAGAGATCGTGTCGGAAACATGTGTCGTCGTGTTGTCGTTGAGGGTAGGAGTATATATAGCTCAGAGCTGCCCTGTCCGCCATGCCATATCTGCACCGCAACGACTTGAACACGAGACAACACGATACCTCTTGCAGCACCAGCCCTAAGTCACCCGTCAAAGCCTGAACAACCAAACTCGTATCAGGGAAAAAAACGAGAAAATCATGTCGGAACTTCCATCAAACATCTCCCGCCTACCCATCTTCCTCCAAGCCGAAGAGTTGAAGAAAGTGTTTCTGCCCAAGACAGCTCCAGTGGCAGAAGCGCCCATCAAAGCGGCGAACTTGAAAGGTCTTGATAAGAAGCCGATTTTCTTGCAGGCGGAGGAGTTGAAGAAGGTGTTTAGGCCTGGTGGCAACTAAGCTAGCTGAGAGTTGAAGTGATCTCAGAGGCGCGAGAGAGGAGCAAGGCTGCAGAAATGCGAAGAGATTAAGCGCGAGGAGAAGGGAGCAATGGCGTATGCTTGAGCACTTTGGGCGGAAAGGTTTGAAGGGCTGGTACGGTATGTGTCGGGAGTGCGACGAGGAAACCGAGCTGTACAAATGTCAGATCAACGCGAGTTGCATGTTTTTGATATCAGCCTGGGAATCCTCGGTGCACATGAAGATAGCAATACAATACCGCAAATAAGCATCTCAGCTCACCACAACAGTCTCAGACTCGTCCCCTCTTAACCAACTCACACCTTTCTCCAAGTCTTCCTCTCCAGCCTCGGCGTCCCATTCGCATCAAGCTCACTACTCCCCTCCTCCACAACAGCCTCCAGGTCCCTCGACCAGTTCCCGTACAAGATGGCCGAACTACTTCTCCTACTACTCGAGCCTTCAAGACTTCCTCTCCCGTCACTATTGACTCTTTCCAACATCGTGACCGAAGATCCAGTTCCAGTATCAGTCTCCCAGTGATCCTCGTCTCCAGTACTTCCCGCAGCGAGTCGTTCTGATTCAGGAATTGAAGTATCCAAAGAAGAGGAAGAAGGACGTGAATCTCGACTCTTGAAAGGTGAAGTTACGAACATGGCTGAGTCGTGTCTGGTGGTTTCCTCTTGCCTCATATTGCGACTTCTTTCAGCTTCCTGTTTTGACTTCTTTCGTTCTTTCGAGTGTTGTCTAGCTTTGCGTAAAGCATATGGCACGAGTAGGAAGCCTGCGAAAGATGCTATTGTCGCGGGAGTCCTGTTCCTTCTTCGCTTGCTACTTGGGTCGTGATTGCCTCGGGATCCAGCTCCCCAGGTAAACTCCACCATATCTTGGTCTGGACGCGGGACAAATCTCGTGTGAGGAAATGCAAGACCGTTGCAATTGAGCGTGTCAGTCTGTCGTATACCCCCTGGATCTCGTGTTCTGTCCTGTACGGTTTGACTCCAGCGCCGATTCCGCCTGTCACTAGGCACAAGCTTCCTGGTCGCAGCGAAGAGGAATGATGGAGGCTTATGCACCTCAGACCCAGTGTCGTTTATATGTTCATGAAATCTCGAATGGTCTGCCATGTTGAGAGGCGGTGATGGCACAGCCCAGCTCACCGCGCCCTCGCATTCTTGTAACCGGACGCCCGACTCTTCAGCGCTTTGACGTGGCGCATTCAGAGTTGGAGTGCGTGTGCTCGCTGCCAGGATCTTCCCAACATATCAAGTGACTAGATCACGTGAAAACAGAGTATGTTTGATGACATCCTCGTATCCTCGAAGACTTGTTGCAATCTTGGCAATTTTCCGATATCGAACATATGGATGCCTGGTTTCGCTAGCGGTTGCTGAAGAATGGTCAGATCAGTAGATGTTCATTACCTCAGGCATTGCGTACAGCTGACTCTTGCGCGTCTTCCGACAACACGAAAACGAGACATGCCATGCTTGCTTGCTCGATGTCTGGAGTGTTCCCGACACGGCATCAGAAGCGATGTCCTCAGTCCGAGCGCAACTCAAGTTCCGCAAAAGTCGGCAACTGTGAAAAGCCCAAAAGTCGGCTGCCTGGCAAAGTCCCATTACACCATCGTTCCATGAATTTTGCAGCCTGATGAAAGACCATGTCGTGAAGCCCGAAGCTGTCCTAAACAGGCAGGTTGCGATGGTATCATCTATTCTTCTGTGGTGTGAACACCGAACTTTCGGCTCCGAACGCCGAAGCCCTGAAGTGCCGCCAGCCGAAGGATTGGTAGACTAGCTCTAAAGTGACGACTCAAGATGGCTCATACTAAGCGACTGCCTGTGATATAAGTTGTCGTTGCCGCGCTCAGTTGATCGATATCCTCTGCATCAGTACTTGCGAGATTGCACCATCCGACTTCACAAACTTCTTCCACCATGGGAATCAGAATCGAACGCGCTGGTCCGGATGACTCTAATGCGTGCGTGGAATTGGGCTTCAAAGCGTTTCAAAGCGACCTTTTGAATCGATCGGTTCTCCCAGAGCAGGTCACTCCAGAACAGGAGAGAGAATACATCGAATGGAGAAAGTCAATATTTCGAAGGCGGCTGGAGGGTGAGAACCGGCATTGGTTGATGGCCGTGGACGGTAAGAGTGATTGGGCACATGCAGATTATCCTGACCAGCTAATGATGATGTTAGAGTCCACTGGCGAGGTCGTGGGATATGCAGGCTGGAATGGCCCGGCCGCGAAGCCTGTGGGCTCCCCTCCGGAGGAAGGTCGACCCGCATTCGTCAACATTGAACTTTTCGACAGTCTTTTGAAGGCCATCGAAGAAGCTCAGAAGGAACTGGGATACGCAGACCGTAGCGATTACTGGTACTTGCAAAGTCTAGCTGTTCATCCAGACCACTGGGGCAAAGGAATCGCCGGGAAGCTGTTGCAGTATTCGTTGCAAGAGCTCATTGACCGCGACGGACAGGAAGCCATCCTCGAATCGACCCCAATGGCGAAGAAGACATATTCCCGATGGGGCTTCCAGGAGATCAAGGAGCTTCCGATGATGAATGGAGCATACATCTCAACAGTCATGGTGCGCCCGGCACAAAAGAAGGCCGGTGAAGTCGCAGTCAACGGCGATTCATGAGAGGCATTCCGCGCAGAAAGCCGTTCATGCAGGAATGTCGCCGCCGAACCCGACAGGTCTCCGCCGTGGTTGTCCTTCTTCCGGTGGGGCGTATGGCACAATGGCCATAACATGATAGAGTCTTCCCATGCCTTGTGGGCTTGTATCAACCAACCTTTTCCAGCCAGATTCGATTCTCTTCACCAGCTCTGTCAATTCTGACTTATCCTTTCCGCCCTTGCCTGCTCTTTCGTCGTCAATCGCTTTCTTTACAAGCTGCGCAGCTCTTTCTTGTATTCCCATTGCGTTGAGAAAATTGGCTTGACTGACAGGCCCATGAACCTCAGTGCCAGGCGAAGAGTTGATTGCTGTTTCAGCGAGTGCGAGGAAATCGACGTCTGCACTGACGTCTGTTTCGCCGGGACGCTCGAAGGGAGAGACGAGTTCGTGGGCGCGAATGCCGCGTAGACTGTTGATGGGAATACGGTCTGCTGGTCCGTAGTCGATGATGAGTGCTGCTCCAGACGGCTCGGGCTTCGAAACCGGCGCTTCGGATGTAGGTGGAGCGGCACGTCCTGGAATTGGAGGTCTACGCTTCGCGGCTGCAGCAACCTCCTCCGGATTTGATCCTCCAATCCGCACAGCCATGTCTCGTGTGTATGTTTGTGATTCGGGTGAGACTTCGATTGTCGCTCCATCGGTATTCTTCAGCGCAGTATACCGTGGTGAGGTCTCTGGCAGATACATCGAATGTGGAGTAGCTGTCCTTGACATTGACATCTCGAATTCGGGCTCGCCTTCCTTGAGCCTGTGAGGCGGTTTAGCAGAGACGAGCAATTCACGCCATTGGTGCCCTGCCTGGGGCCTTCCTCTTCGTTCGATGGGTCCCGTTGGAGTCTGAATCTTCTTCGCCTGCTCTGAGTCGACCTTGGTAGACTGGAATACATGGATTGGTAGAGCGTCGAAGAACTCGTGGGCGATGATGAACGGCGTCTTGCTTGCGTCTCGCGGCACGAACTTGTGGTCCTCTGTCCAGACAATTTTGAGTTCACTAGAATGCTTGCTGACACTTTCCCAGCCAAGTTTTGTTTCCGTCATCGCATTATCGCCGCAAAGGAGCTTGTGTTGTGCCTGCCGTAAAGTCTCGCTTGCCTCAATCAGGTATACTGCTTCAATGGCTTTGGCGAGCGGCGGAAAGTTTCGAACCGTCTAGCACATGTATCAGTAGGATATTCATAGACATATTAAGATGGCAGAGCCTACACGAAGCATGTCAGACATCAGTGTCCCTCTCCCAGGACCCATCTCCATGAGATAAACGCCCTCGCTCTTTTTGCCTTGTGCTATCCATTCTGCCACGACCCAAACGCCAATGAGCTCGCCAAATATTTGACTGATCTCTGGCGATGTCACGAAGTCTCCTTTAGTACCAAATTGGTCTCGATCTGCAGACAGCGCTCCCGTGTAATAGCCACCCAGGTCGGACGTGAGCACCTGACGCATGTAGGAAGCCACTGGTATCGGCCCAGTTGTCTACCATCTCTTAGCCATATTCTGTCCATCTATGGCTTTGCACGTGACCACCGTACTGTTATAGCTTCAGCCAATTGCTTCGCCAAAGGTGTAGACCATTTGTGGCCACTTTCGGAGGAGCTCCATCTTGCGCCGGCGTGTCGGCACGAGTGAACTTGTAGTCTCGAGATGTCGCGACTCAGCTGGCGAGCTGTTCGAGGTAGGATGCTCGTCATTGCAGAGAACGACAATGATTGTTTAATGAAGTGAGTTGGGAATGGTAGGGAAGAGCTCATCTCAATGACATGGTTGACTTTCATGTGCAATCAAGCTTTCACCAAAATAGAAAGCTCGCCGCAACACCTCCGAGCAACACCAACATCACGTCGCCAACATGGTGTCCCGCTGGGCGGATACAGAAGAAGACAAGGTGGAAGATGCGCGCAGAAAGGCAGAAAAGGAAGAGAAGAAGCGCCTGAAGGCCGAGAAACAGCGACAAGCAGAGGAAGCACAGCGGGCGGCCGCAGCGAGGGCAAATGGACACGGCGAAGATGACTCGGGACGGCCAACAAAGAGACGCAGACTGTCGCAAGATGGCGACTCGGGAACAGCAGAGGCACCACAAGAACGGAAGTTGATGCAGTTCCATGCGCCGACATGGCAACCCACAAGATCTATCGAGCGATTCGACCTGCTCAACCACATCGAAGAAGGCAGCTATGGCTACGTCTCACGCGCCCGAGAAGAAGCCACAGGCGAGATTGTCGCAATCAAAATGCTCAAAATGGATCCCATCAGAGACGGAGGATTTCCCGTCACAGCCTTACGAGAAATCCAAACCCTCAAAGCATCAAAACATCGCCACATCGTCGCCCTCCGCGAGGTCGTGACCGGCTCAGATGACCACCACCCAGAAGTCTTCCTCGTCATGGACTTCCTCGAACACGACCTCAAAACCCTCCAAGAAGAAATGGACGAACCCTTCCTCCCCTCCGAAACCAAAACCCTCATGCTCCAACTCTGCAGCGCAGTAGACTTCCTCCATTCAAATTGGATCCTCCACCGCGACCTCAAAACAAGCAACATCCTCATGAACAATCGCGGAGAAATCAAACTCGCCGACTTCGGCATGGCGCGTTTCGTGGGAGACCCAGCACCTTCAAATCTCACCCAACTCGTCGTAACACTCTGGTATCGTGCCCCAGAACTCCTCCTCGGCACAACAACCTACGACTCCTCCCTCGATATCTGGAGTCTAGGCTGTATCTTCGGAGAACTTGTGACTCGAGAACCCCTCTTCCAAGGGAAAAATGAAGTCGATCAATTAAGCAAGGTGAGTCCCACACTCCAGTCAAAACCCAGACTGGAAAGCCAACAGATATCCCTTCCTCTCCCAAAAATTGACATACGTAACAATAGATCTTCTCCCTCTGCGGCATCCCCACAACCTCAACCTGGCCAACCTTCAAACGTCTCCCCAACGCCCGAACTCTCCGCCTCCCCTCTTCCTCCTCCCCAGCCGCCCAACCAACCCTTCGACAAAGATTCCCGACCCTCCCCACCCAAGCTCTCACCCTCTCAACTTCCCTCTTATCTCTCAACCCCACCTCTCGTCCCTCTGCAAAAGAAATGCTCGAACATCCATACTTCATCTCCGAAGCTCCGAGGCCGAAACCGACGGCCATGTTTCCTACTTTTCCGTCGAAAGCGGGGCAAGAACGACGGAGAAGGGAGCGCGAGACGCCGAATGCGCCGCAGAGAGGTGTGGCGCCGGGGTTGGGAGGAGGACAGGGACAGGTGGATTTTAGCTCGATTTTCGCGGGGAGGGAGGAGGAGGTGAAGGGGGCGGGGTTTCAGTTGAAGGTTGGATGAAAGTTCACGAGTTCACGATGGGAGAAGGACTGGATGCATCAGAGTGCGGAACGATAGAGTAAGAGTGAAATTATGTTGACAATACAACACGAGGCCATCCATGACGATGCCCATCTATCTGTTCCGTCTATTCTATTGTACAGTTCTTCTGTCCAAAGTCTATTATGCTGATGCTGCTCATGCGCGCGCAGAAAGTACAGGGTATCTCTATCTATCCAACCAAGAGCGGCGACTTTTTGGTTTCGCCTCCATCGCTATGCAAAAAGGCGATCTCGATCCAAGCAACCAGGATTCCCGCGCGAAGCAAATATGCGTAGTATACATTGAGCCCGCGTCGTAGCTCATATCATACATTCGTCCTCCGAGGGCAGGGATGGTCGCTTTATGTTGTGCTTTTCGTCGTGTGGTGTCGATGCCAGACTGCATGCCAAAAACCTCGTTTCGTAACCGGAGGGCGTGCACTTTTCCAGTTAGCTCCCCTTCAATTGCTCAACAATTTCCTCACATCACCACTTCCCCCCTCAAACCTCCCCCTCCTAACCACATTCTTCTCAGCTTTCGTCAATTCCTGCCTCGGTCTAATCGCAAATTTCCGAAATAGATCCCCCTCTTTCCTCTTCATGCCCTGCAGAATCTTCTCATCCGCATCAACACTTTTCAAAACATCCACCAAGCCATTCGCGAAAATCTCCCTCGCGGGGTCCTCAAGCAGCCCTCTCTGTCTCTTATTCAAATCGCTCAGATCGTTATATACACCAAATAACATTCTGTCCTTCGCTTTGCGGAACTCGAGCAGTAAGCGAACAGCGAATTCGTTGTTGAGGGCTTTGATTGAGAATGGTAGCCAGTCGTCCATCGTGAGGGTTTTGTACGTCTTGGTCTGTAGATGTCCGCCGAAAAGGATTGCCATGAGTGGTGTGACGAGCGTGGTATCGCGCATATAAAGACTATCGCCTGCGTGACTGCGTGAGAGAGAGTTGTACGCGAAAATTTGGTCGTGCTCCGCCGGCGAATCTCGTTTGTGGACATTCGTGCTGCTCGGATGCATCATGACTTTGTCTTCGGTGATAGTCTTGTGGATGGGAGACTTGGATTTAGCGCGATGGACGGCGAGGTTGGGGTACGTGCCAGCTAGGATCAGGCTCTTGACGAGGGCGATGTTATTGGAGTTGATGTTGAGTGCTTCGCCTCCGAGTTGATAATCTTCACCTTCGATAAGGCTTTTGACGAGGCCTGCATCTCTGAGAGCCTCGAGAATTTGCTGAGTCGTTTGCTCCATCGACCTGAACGCCCCGAAGTGGAGGAAGTTGTCCTGAGCATAAGACCACGCGCTGTGCATACCGCTCTCCCTCATGCGCGTTCGTATTGTCTTGAAGGCGTTGACGAAAGCCAGATGATCAGAGTTCCCTTGTGCGAACTGTGCGTGATGCTTTCTGGCTTCTGCTCTCATGGTGGGAGGATCAATGAAGAGCGGTCGTTCGCTACCAAGGCAGCTATTGATAATTATGGGATCTAGACAGCGGAAAATAATGCCGAGCAGAACCATGTTCCCCAATGTCGGGTGTACAGGCAATCGGGCAAGGACCCGGCCGAGCGCAGTCAGTTTTTCGTCCTCTGTTAAAGCCTCTATGCTCTTCAAATTTTCGACTGCGACTTGCACAGCTTCGCTTGAAGGAGGCTCGATGGCATCGGCCAAGAAGTCTGAGACCGGATCGCGGAACCCTTGGGCTTTGATCGACAGACAGGTTTCCTGAAGATCACTTCGGAGTAGTTCTGGCAATCCCGAAGCAGGCATGGTCTCTCGGCGTTTCTTGCTGTACAGTGCATAATAGTTGCCATCAGACACTCGACCAGCTCTGCCAGCTCTCTGGCGCGCGTTTGAGTTACTTTCCCAGACTGTCTCCAGCGCAGAGATGCGCTTGACCTGGTCATATCGCTTCTCACGCAGCTTTCCAGTATCAACCACGAACTTGACATCTGGAACGGTTACCGACGTCTCCGCGATGTTCGTTGTCAAGATTATCTTTCTGCATCCAGGAGGCGACGGCTCGAAGATGAGCCTCTGCTGATCTTGGGGCACAGTCGAATGGAGAGACAAAATAGTGAATTTGGCTGGGTCGCTGAAGTCGATTCCGAAAATGGGCTGTTGCATCAAAAAATCTTGGGCCTTGGTGATTTCCTGGAGTCCTGGTAAGAATGCGAGAACCGCGCCGTCGGTACTCTGTTCACAGATGTGTGCAAGGACCGCAGTGAGAAGATGCACAGGGACAAGGGCCTCGTGCTTTTGTTCCGCGGCAGTCTGAGCATCTTGATCATTCTCGCCAGTGTTTTTGCGCTTCCAATCGATTACTGGTGTCCCGACAGCAGAGTCCTGTGCAAATCGCAGCTCACCGTCCAGATACTCTTTCGATACGCCCTTGTCCTGGGCCAGCAAAGAAGTCAATTCGTCCTGATGCGAGGCGAAAATGTCCTCAACTATTTGCTCAACATATCTCTCGGCCACGGGAAACGTGCGACCCGGGACGCTGAGTGATGGACAGGGCACAAGCTTGCCCTCGTGGACGTTGGGTAAGTACTCGGAGAAGAGCTTTTGGTCCAGCGTCGCCGACATCAAGACAATGTGTGGAACCTTCTTTCCTGCTCGCTGCCGCGTGGCGACTGCTTTCTTCAGGATGATGAGAAGAAAGTCCACGAATATGTCTCGCTCGTGGACTTCATCGATCACGAGATGTGACACATTGTCCATGATGTCGTCAGCATTGTATTTGAGCTGTTCGAGCAGGATACCAGTTGTGCAGTAGGTGATGCTGCCACCAGGTCGCGGAAGGCGAGCATCACCTCGAACATGATATCCGACAGACTTTCCGATCTCTTCATCGCGCTCTGCAGCCACGCGTTGCGCGACAGAAGAAGCTGCAATACGCCTCGGTTGTGTACATATAATGTCACAGTGTCCTCCCTTGCCATTTTCGATGGCGTGTTCTAGCAGAATTTGCGGCACTTGAGTCGTTTTCCCCGAGCCTGTCGCACCGATGACTATGCTGTATACGTCCTGGTTCACGAGCTCTACAACTTGATCCGTGTACGTGCTCATTGGCAGACCAGCCTTGGTGGTGCGTAGTGTTTCCAGCCGGGGATCCTGTCGGAAGCGGTCGAGCCTCTCTTGCAGGGCAGCACTAGCCTTGTCTCTAGAAGTGGCTGCCAGATAGCGACGCTGCGAGCGGGAAGTCTCTCGTGATATCTCCTCTGCGCTGAGGCTTTCGCGTTGATCGGGTAAACCTGCTCTGCGAGCACTGATCAAGGTGTCTCTCATCAAATCCAGGACATCTGTTTCCACTGATACGTCGAAGGGCCGCACCGAACGCTGGGACTGGGCAGCAGCACTGTTCCTGGTTTCTGCCCATTTTGCCAGCGTTTCGGGGCTCGTTTTGGCAATAGCCATCGCGGCCAAGAGAAACGCTAGAGCTTGTGAGTCCTTTCTCACATGCATGATGCCAGGCTCGCTTACAGCTGAGGCATCAATTAATATGCGAGTGTGATTCACTCCGTACAGGTGGTCCGTTTCCACCTCAAGAGACATGCCGGGACTGAGAGACCTGAAGTATTCCACGAACTCACTCGCGGTCTCAGTGCTGAGAAGCTCATACCCGGGTGCAACGGCTGTGGCTTCAACATCGTCCGTTGAGAGATGCTTCTCCTCAACCTTGCGCTTGAATGCAATCGCAGCAGCAGTTTCGGCCGTTCGTGAGTCCTTGCCTCTGGTAACAACTTCTATGCCATGCTCGGGTAACTTGATTGTCGCTTGCACCACAAGCTTGGTGCTGACTTTGGCCCTCCTACTGCGTCGAGTGGCATGTTGTACAGACTTGGTCGAAAGATGCGGTATTAGACCGTACTTGGCAGCATAATTGTATATGTCCAGCTTCGCATCTCGTTCACGCTTCATCACCTGCCGGTCTAGCTCGACCAACTCGATGTCTTTCGGCTCCTCGTCACGAATATAAACCTGTGAATCACTGCTGTCCTCAGATGGATCTTTGACGGGCTGCTCTGGGGGCGGGAAGAGCTGTTGCAGTGCGCCGTGCATGTGAAGACGATTGAGCATGGCAACCCAAGCAGCCTGCCTTGCAACATTCCTGCGTGGTCCGCTCCCGGTCGTGGTGGCATCAGCGATACCAGGAATGTCGAGGCGAAGCGTGAAATCGTGAACTCCAGGCCGTTGTGATGTGTATTCGCCGTTGATTTGTACGTTCAACTTCCTCGCTTTGAACATCCTCTGCATTTCATCGTGGATCAAGTCGGGAGTAAACAGCCTTTTTGGAGCGCCTGGATATTGCACGGGCTGTGGCATCAGGGTCTCGACGGCCTGCTGCGGTATAATGTCTGCGAGAATGCCCGCGGTATGTAGTTTTGAGAGAAGAGCGAGCCATGCAGCGCGCTGTGCGTCCGATTTGTTGGCGCCGAGGCCCATCGCAAGCTGCTCACGAGCCGTATGGGCGTCGAAGCGGATAGTCATGGCCCAAATCTTGATGGATTTCTCCACCACCTGGGTGTGCGTCTCTATAGCGACGGGCGGGGTGTTTTGAGACGCCAGATCTGTGATGAAGGTGCTTAAGAGGCGGACGTTGCGCGCATCCAAAGCCTGACGGAAAGTAGCCGGTGCGTTGGGGTAGTCTTCTCCCGTCGGCAAAGACATGTGCTCTTGCACATGATCAAGGGTGACGCCGTCAGCCTCAGATAAAATGCTTTCCGGATGTGCAGGAGCAGGCTGCGCTGCTTCTTCCTTCGGCGGTGAGACCTTTTCTGGCGAGGGAAGGACTTTCTTGATGGAAAGTATGGGATCCCTCCTTCCCGTGCCGATAGCGTCGCGCAATCCTCTGATGAGGTTCCGGCGTTTTCGACTTTTTTGTTGCAAATTTCCCAGGTGAGTGGAGATATTCTGGAGCACAGCCTGCTTCTCCTTCGCAGTCGCACGAGAGCGCGCACCGATTACTTCGCGAGCCATAGTGATGATTTCGTCCGGGCTCGGCAGAGGGAGGTCTTGAACAGCTGGAGTTGGTGGCTTGTCGCCAGTCTGGCCATCCTCAGACGGCTTGTCGTTGTCGCCGATGGGCACGGTGGCATGTCCACGCGGATGGGAGTAGCCAAGCGAAAGCAATGTGCTCGGTCGATGCAACAGTGCGGTGCGCCAGGCCGGAAGAGGATTGCGTCTTGCGATTAATCGACGAGATATCATCTGAAGTCGAATCGACGTGGGAAGATTGAAGATGGCCATGTCCCTGGTTTCACTGGCTCGCCGCCACCGAAAAGGAGAAAGTCCTTAGCCGGATATGATCATGATTGGCAAGAGACTCCCGAGAACGCCGCGGCGATGCAACAGGAGATGTCGGGTGAGTCCGAGAAACGGAGGACAACTACAACGAGGATGAAATAGCATTCGCATTGATGGTCACCGCATCGAAGTGATGTTTCATGCACAGTGTGGGCGAATTTTTGACTCTCGGCTCGACTTGCCGAGCGCGTGGCACGTCGATCTCGCGCGCGCTTTCACATGTCAGCCTGGAGGACGCCAGGCCAACGACACGTCTTCCACTAGCAGCAGACTGATCAAGCGACCATCGATATACCGCTTCTCACAGCCGGAAGGCCTCAGAATGCAGCTTCCCGAGATGAGGGCGACGTCTCGACAAGTGGCAGGAGCGGTCCTCACGACGTAATGGTGCCTTGACCACGCATTACATCATCTGCAGAAGCTGCTGCCCATGCCAAACTACTTCTTCCCACCTCGCCCTCCACCTCCGCCTAACGTGCCACATTCTGCTCACTCCTCTCACCAGTCCAGCTAGAGAGACATCTCCAAACAACCTTCCATCCACCGACACACCACTCATCACCCATCACCATGCCTCGTGACGGAGGAAACGCTCAGAACGCCGTCGACGCCGAGCACAACATCCAGCACGGCGCCCCACAAGGCAATGAGGTATGTTGAAGCAATCTCGGACGGGTGTCGCCAACGCAGTCAGCTAACACACCTGCAGCAACCAACATCGTCCGGCGTCGACCGCTCCAGCAAGGCCGCCGCAGCACCAGAGCCAGAAGCAGGCGAGGGCATTGGTCCCACTGGCCAGGCTCCCATCACCGCAGGCAACACCGGCAGCGGCAAGGGCCCTGTCGAGTCCACCGTCGACGAGCAGGCGAACAAGCTCTCGAAGTGACAGAGTAATGCAAGCACGACTAGCCTTACCAGCTTGGCGAGCTTCAAAAGCATAACAGCACCTTGGTGGAATCGAGAAGACCAGGCGAACCCAGCAGACGCAAGAGCAGCGAGAGCAGCATCTCGCATGGGAGCATCTTCGGCGAAGCAGGATACAGAAAGTCCAAAGCGAGGACAGTCCGGCCCGGGTTTGAGAAAGGGCAGTCTCACCGCGAGGTTGAAGAACAAGCTCAGAAGTAATGAATGACAATACGATTGCATGAACAAAACACGATCTCTTCTCAATCTTCACATTCCCGGGAGAGTTCGCACGTGCAGCTGACCATCGCAGTGCGAACAGAGCTGTCACGCAAGCTGCTGAGGTGAACATAGTCGCTCTACACGCCTCTCCAACTTTACGGTCCCGAATACCTTGACCACACGTCCGAAACTTGCGTGCTCAGCAGGATCCGAGGCAACTGCCAGCGACACTCTTCGACCAGGCAGTCCCCTGCTGTGGCGTGGTCGACCGCACGTGTCTACCTATCTGGCCACTGCGAGCTTTGGCAAGTGCTTGCCGATCATGCCATTGATACTCACAGCCGAATGATGAGACATGCACTCATGTCATCGGATGACAGGCCATCTTTGGCAATACTCGCGAGAACAAAGTATATCGAACGATCGATTTCCCAGTACAGTCAATGTCGAACGATGATCCGATGGCAGAACAGCAAGGCGAGCAACCCACAAACAACTTGGAGACGCTCGTCTGATGTGCCTGCATGTCTCACATATGCGAAGCTCAAAGTGTGGCGCTGGGTGAGACATCTATCGAAGCTTGGCACAAACGGCTGTCTGTCTCATCCTGCCCGCCACTTTTGATGGGCTGGTCTGAACATTACCGGAGTAGACTCCTGCGCATTCAGCTCTTGATTGTGGCTGCTCTCGGACGAAACCGATGCGGCTGAAGGTCCTGGCTATTGACAGTGTCGTAGCAAAAGAGGAGAAAGTACTACACTGAGACATTGGCTTCGCCCCATGGCTAGATGCGGGAAGCGTGGAAAGCAGCTTCTGACCTCACCTGATCCTACACTGTCAGCACAATGGCGATTGAGATGCTCATATCACACCGTCTGTCAAGTCACGATGCTTATCCAATGCTCTCATCTCATCAGATACATCACTGCTCGGAAGAAATCCACGTTTGCTACGAAGCAGATTCCGCCACGTGGGACGTTGACGGATCCTAACTGTCGTTACCAGTACAACACGTCAGCACAAGAAGGATCTCCAAACTCTGGTACTGACGCACGAAATGTCCCGACAACATGGTCAATGCTATTGAGAGGCGTTCGCATGCCATGGCTTGAAGTGAACACCGGGGACGTGCTCCGTTCTGCTGGAGGATTCAACGTGGGAAAGTGTATCGATTCTACGCTTACGAGGATCTTGCCACTACTGCCACAACATTCGCACGCGAAAATCTCGATGGACGGTCCTCTCCGCTGCGACAAGGTTCGGAATGCGCACGCACAGCTATGCACGCGAGGCCATCGTGGCCGCAATGCCACAACGTCCCACCTGCCTTTTGCTGGTTCACAATATTGCCATGCTTACCCACGAGGCTGGAACAGTTCTGGAAACATCATGTGTCTGCCACAATAGGTAATACTCTATTCAAACTCGCGGCAGGAAAGGTCACGAGTGTGGCTTGTGGCTTCGACTTGGACATAGCCGTGCTCGAATGACAGAGGCGCTGTAGCGTCGCAAACATCGATCTCCGATACAGAGCTAAGGACGGATCAGGCACAGCCCGAGAACAGACAGTATATATCCTGCGTCGTCGACTCGCTTTGGAGAAATCATCATCAGCTCAACCATCCTCATCTCCTCTCCTCAGATCACTCCGGTACTCGACTTTGGAACAACGCACGGAAAGATGCAACTCCTCGTCTTGCTCACTGCAGCCTTGGGCTCAGTGGCTCTCGCTCAACAGCCGACGTCTTCGACAGTCAATTTCGTCTGCGCAACCAGATATGCGCTGCAGCCAACTAGCCAGATCAGGACTACCACTTTCCGCGTCAGCACGACCAATACTGCTGGAAGGACTGTCACTGTGAGTCTGCATCAATCCTACTTTAGAACGAGCAGATGTGCTAATGGCCTCCACCTTAGGTCAACCCAAGGACCACTCGCACCATTGGAGCCAACACTTTCACCGTGACCAACACGTTCACGTCGTTCAGTACCGTCACCGCCGCTGGCTCCGTGGCCACCGCTACTGCTTTCGTCACTGCCACCTCGACTCAAGTCTCGACAGTCACTCAGACCTTCACCAGCGCTACAGTGATTACGGTCACCAACTCGCTCGCAGGCGTGACTAGCACTGTCGCGGCACCAGCTGGTTTTACCGCCCTTGGCCTTACTCCTGGCTTCGTTGAGAAGCGCGACTCCGCCCCAGAGCCTCACCATCCTCACATTGCCCGTGCTGCTGCCAAGGGACACTTGCCAATCCTCCCAGAAGTCGGAAAGAAGCAGCTCCAAGCTCGCCAGAATTCGGGACAGGAATTCCCAGTCGGCATCCTGTGCACTTCTAGGACCACCTTCTTCGTCACCGGCACTGCGACCACCACCCGAGCAGGCCCCACTACAACCATCACCATCACACAGCCAAATGTGGTCCGCACCGTCACCACAACCATCACAGGCGCTCCACGAACCGTAAGCCCGTTTCTCCTAATCCTCTCTACTTCACCCAACTAACAATTTCCCTCACAGGTCACCCCAGCAGGCACAACCCGCTTCATCACCGTAACATCCACAACCCTCCGCTCCGCCACAACAACCAGCACCACCGTCCTCGTCAACACCAACACCGTAAACATCAACGGCCCAGCCGCCACAGCCTTCGCCCAATGCGCCCCCGAAAATCTCATCTCCTCCGCCTTCTTCGGCAACCAAATCGGAACCGTCACAATCAACAGTGCTTTCACTGTCCGCTCTATTAACGTCACCGATATCACCGGATTGGAATGCTGTACCGCTTGCGCTCGCCTCCCGACATGTGCAGGATTCGCGCAGCAGTCCGCGCTCCAAGGTGGAAGTTGTTTCCAGATTTTGAATAACGGGGTTTGTGATGGAAGCCAGAACTTTGGGAACAATTATCATTATTATCAGGTCGAGAGTGGATTGGGGTATACGGTGGGGAATGCGCAGTGTGGGCAGCTTGGTGCGATTGCGGGGCCGCCTAATGATGGGAACTCATAGATGACTTCCTGTGAATAGGCAGGAGAGGAGCTTTGGGTGAGCAAGGAAGTTGTGAGAGGAAGAGAAAGGAGACGCAATGATTGGAAGCAAGATCGAACTAACAAGATCTCTATGATTTGAGTGTAATTCCTTAGTGTCATCAGTACAGTACAAGCAGAACAGAACAGAGCAGATCAAATTAAACCAACATGAAAACGCAAAGCAGTCCCATTCTCTCGAGTGAAGAGTGCATCTATTGTGCATCTATTCTCTCTCATCACTTCCTCATCTCAACTTACTTACTGAATGCGGTCACTACCTCGTAGCCCGGGTCTGCTACCAAGTCCAAAGCATTCTCGTGCAGTGCGCGACTTGGCGCGCGAAAGTAATTCCCAGCCACCAGTTCGAGCTCAGGAGCATTTCGCTGAGAGACTCCTGCGGGTGCCGTGATCACAAGGGATGCTGTTCTATTGTTGCCTTGGATCGATCGAGGACGTTTTTGGGCCCAGCTTTTCGGCACTACCGGTCTACTTCCTCGTTGCTGCCAAGTGCGCCTTCCAGGAACATGTCCACGTTCTTTACGCACTGGCTGCCTCTTCTGCTGCCCGAAAGTCTGGAAAGGAGAAAGACAGTTCACAACCGCGTTGCACCGGAAGTCTCTTTTCGTCGAGTGCAGAGCTGCATTTCCTGCGCGGTACCGCTCGGATCAGGCGAACGTGGAGATCAGGCTTATGATCAGGGGATCTGAGTTCCACAATGCAGTTCTGGATCGGCGTGAGATGAAATGTATGCTTCTGAAGTAATTTTGTAGCAATCTTGGACAATCAGCCGCCACCTGACCCATATTCTGCACTGTCCCGATCGAGTAGCTCTCATTGGACCTTAGTCTTTCGCGTTTTTTGTGCTCCCGTGGACCTCGTGGGCGGGTCTGGGAGTAGCGACCAGCTCTCTGTTGTCTCGGCCCGTGGGATTGTGACCGAGCCGTGGAAAAGGTCGAAATAGAATTTTGGAGAACCGAAAATTCGGGATGAGTTCACGCGTTCGGCGCTGACGTACATAGAGAAATTTTGACGAGTGGGAGATCTTGGGTCACTATTGGACTGAAAGAATGGTTTCTGAAACTCGAAGCTCGTTGAAAATTCGATTACTTTTACAGCTGTTGCCGCAAGTGTTGTTGGAGCAACAGAGAGACTGCTGCAGGGCGAACTACTCCTGATGTGATTCGGCTACGCTTCAGCTCGGTGGACGATGTCACTTGCTTTGGGAGGGTCCCACCTGGTGGCCTCAATGTTCGTCTTTCCATGGAGATGCGAGTGCTTGCATAGCGATGGGCTGCGTCATCATTCACTATCCCTTTGTCGCGTACCGGCGTCTCGCTTTTCCACTGAAGTGCCGGGGCAATCTGCGTTGACAGTCAGCTGAGACCAGCCATCCGAAAATCCAGAAGCACCTGTCCTTGTCGACATCTCGCTACAATCTTAATTTCTTGCTTGTCCCTCATCGATAGATCGGTTGCCTCAGATTCGTGCAGAAATGCAGAGATATACCTTCGATTCCAGAAAAGCCTCAGTGGCCCACGATCACCGACCAAGTGGATCTCTCGAATACAGTGGCATGGAGTATGCCATCGTGGAGGCGGATTCTGATGTTATAATGACCGCGGGTGCCAACGCAATCGTATACCCATGCCCAGACCAGATCCGGCGTCGCGAAGTGGAATCGGTTTGTCGTCACATACTCCGAGAAAAGTGCTTCGCGTATGGCAGAGTTGACATGGAGCAATGATGGCAGTCGAAAGTGTTTATCGACTGAGATTCGCGTTCTGGTGGGAAGTTGGATTACTTGGTCGTAGACCATCTTTTGGAGCTCGGCTGGTAGCTCGCCGACTCTTGCTAGTAGTGCTGCTGTTTCCGGGGTGCTATCCTTCCACTCCCGCGGCTCTGGACCAGAAGGGCGGATGTCGTCTGTGTCGGATTTCTGCTGAGCTGCGCGCTTGTCCTGATGATTGACAGAGACATGTGATGAGGGGTCTTTGGCGGCCATTGTGGACCCGGTAGGGTGTGAGCGACGCGTCCAAGAGAGGGAAAAGAGCCATTCGGTAAAGGAGTCGTCTGCCACGTCAAAACGCGCAGCCAGGTCAGATGTTATATTGCAGAACATGGCCTCGGAGGACTAGCGAGGAGAGGACTGTGGTAAAGCAGCGTGCGGTCGTCTTAAATATGTATGCTCAAGTGCCAATATTGCCCCGTTGAAGGCCGAGCGTTCCGTACCATATCAGCAGGTGCACTGATGAGTGCTGAATGATGTTGTGTCTGCCTTGGGATAGCAGTAGTGCTCGCACCCCCGGTACATCAACGAAATTGAAAAGGCGCTAATCGATATGGGTTTGTATTTGCGAAAGGGAGGGTCACGGCCAGTTTCTCCATCGAAAAGCTACGGCTACTTGCGGCCGTGGCCATTCGCGGCGGTGCCGATGACCGTCCTGCCTGAGAAGTGCCTTGCACAGTCCCCGCATGTACCTCTGGCGGGTCGTCGCCGGACTAATTGGCACAGCAAGCTTGGGAGTCGCTACCACTATCGGCGTCGAATGCACCTCAGTGATTCGCAACAAGTCTTGCTCGTTGATCCCATATTCCCGCTCGACAAAATTTCGGACCCTGAAATCATGTCAGCGATTTTGCAGGACCGTGCCTAGGAAGATTATTTGACGAGTTACGAGCAGCTTCAGCCGACACTGCGGACGATAGACGATCACCAGCTGCGCGTGTACGATGATCTTGTTCCTGTCGCAGCTTCTTGCAGATGCTACCCATCTCCCCTACTGCGGGCAATGTGATCAAGCCGAGAGAATATGGAGCCCTCGAAGACCCTGTCTTTACGCCTAAAAGACTGCGTCCACTGCAACACGGCGATTTCTAATTGCTGGGCGCCTCGCGTGGGATGTCTCGGTTATAAGCGTGCTGATGCGTGCGGCGCCGGATTGGTCGTAATTCTGGTGTCAAGCGTACTGAAATACCCAGATTGGCTTCATGCTTGATCGAATGGTATTTCTAAACTACCGCACACTGGAACATCCGGAAGGTTCATGCGCGGTTGCTTGAGCGATCCCGCGAGATGGTGTATTTCCGAGGAGCTTCAGGCGGCTGCACGAGATGAAATGGCTCCGAAGGACTTGTAAGGTGCTGAAAGCACCTTTCCGGCCACCCAGAACGCAGCCCGAGCGCTGCGCACCACCTGAGAGCCAGCATCCGCTGCGAAAGGCATGTTCGTGCACATCTCGTCCTGTGGAAGTTGGAAACGCCGGAGAAGTCGTTTGTCGTCCTCGCGGCAGCTTTCTTCGAGCAGAGCGTACGGTGACGTGCCCGCCGAATGAATATGTCACTCGTCCCGACTTCTGGCAATGATTACATGTCTGTTGGACAGAATGCTCACGACATGCTCAAGTCAGAAGGAGCTGAAGTCGACAAGCTTGACCATGTTTGTTGCTTGGCGGGGCCATCACGAATCCGTCCACCTCCGCGCGGCCGTCCATCCAGTCGACTCAATGCCCTTCAGACACGATATACGTTCAAGTAAGTTCAACAACAAGAATAATTCAAGGTGACCTCGTTGCTGAGGGAAGTAGCCCACCAAGGTAGGAGGCCTTGATCAAGGCCACAGATTACCGTCATCATGCAGTGCATCAGCATGAGCTGCTTCAGCACGATAGCTCTGTTCTTTCGCCACTTCCTTCTCACAACATCAGCTCTTCGCACGCACAATGTCTACTGATAGCACAGTGATCCTCGGCGCCGGTATCATAGGTCTAGCGACAGCCTTCTACCTTTCCGAATCCTCCTCTCATTCAGGCACGATCCATCTCGTGGAAGCCGCTCCTGAGCTCTTCGCCTCTGCATCTGGGAAAGCCGGCGGACTTGTAGCGGAGGACTGGTTCGGACCGGCTACAGCGGAGCTTGGAGAGCTGAGTTTCCGCTTACATCAAGAATTGGCGACGGAGTATGATGGGAGAAAGGAATGGGGATACGCCAGGACTACTGGGACGAGCGTGGTCGTCGGCAAGAGCAAGCAGAAGAAAGGACAGAAGTGGCTGGAGCAAGGAGGAAGTCGAGCTGAGGTCGCGGCGGCCGAGAGAGTAGAACACTACGCCGAAGGAGAAGGACCAGGATGGATGCGCAAGACAGGAGGTGGGAAGGTGGAAGTGCTCAGTGAAGAGGGCGGGATGGCACAGGTGGATCCCAAGAGGCTATGTGAGTTCCTGCTCAAGGCGTGCTTCGAAAGAGGCGTGGAGCTGCATCAGCCAGCGCAGGCAAAATGGATCGAAAGAGATGGCGACGGGGTACCGGCTGCGATGGTCATCGAGAATGCTGAAGGGGAAGAGTCGAGCATACCCTGCACTCGGTTGTTGATCACAGCCGGAGCATGGACATCGGACGTCTTCTCGAAGCTATTCCCAGACGCAACGACACGCATTCCTGTCAGCCAGCTTGCAGGATACAGCTTGGTCGTTCGCTCACCTCGGTGGACTGCAAAACAAGAAGCTACTGGCTGCCATGCAGTCTTTGCGAGTGCCTCGGAGGCTTGGTCTCCCGAGATCTTCAGTCGTATGGGAGAAGAGATCTACATTGCCGGACTCAACGATCCCGACCTACCTCTCTCTGATTTGCCCACAAACGCTAAGGTGAACGCGCGAGCGATTGACGAGTTGCGTCGGGTGACGGAGAGCATGATAGGTGAAGACTTTGAAGTGATCAGAGAAGGACTTTGCTTTCGACCCGTTACCAGGAGCGGCAATCCTATCCTTGCGAGGATACCTGACAACAAGCTGCGTACAGGTTCTGGGCCAAGTTTACTAAGAGGTGTCTTCGTATGTGCAGGACATGGACCTTGGGGTATCAGTTTGAGTCTTGGAACGGGCAAAATCATGAGCGAGATGCTGCTTAGGCAAGACTTGAGCTGTGATGTGAGTGACCTTGGGCTGGCATGATGTCGAGGTGTTCGCCGAACTTGATTGTGCATGAACGGCGATCGTCATCCCAGTAAGCATGCCAGATGGAGGGCGTGGAAATGGGGTCTTACTTCTCTTGCAGCAGCCTGTAGTGGAATTCGCGCTCGACACAAGAAGCCTTCGTCTGACATGCCCGTCTTACCCAGAAGTGACAAGGCGGAGATAACACAAGGTCCGAGCCCCGAGGATTGCCACAGTGAAAGAAGAAGGCCTAAAGCATGAAATATCACGGCCTTGGCGATGTTTCGCTGAGCTATTTCCAGATCTCTCGATACGATTGCGTATAAGTCAGCTGGCAGGGTACCGTCCAGCCATTCGGTCACTTCACTCCACGACGAGACAAGAACGCTACCGGCTTTTTTCACGAGCTTGTCGGGCAACGACACATGCTTGGGCATGCGATGATTGGCAAAGAGATGCTGGCTTGGTGGCGGTGCGATCGACCGTTTCATCCACGACCATCACGATTTGATAATAATGCCGGCCCTCGGTCTGACCTCAGCTGTCAGCATTACGAATGTCATTCGGCCAAAACATTGACGTGCTTGTACGCTTACCAGGTTCCGACTTCGGTCAACAAGTTTCGACCGAATTGTGACATACCAATCGACATACGAGGTCAAGAATGATGACTCGAGGAAAGCCTCTAATTTGGTCCGCAATGATGATATAGTCTCGCTCAACGATCCTCTGCTCTCGACTCAATCATCAAAGATACGCCAAACCTACAGCTACAATGATCCTCGTACTTATCATCGCACTCGTTTCGGCGCATCGCTTCGTCGTCTGGTGTCCCGCGGCTCATTGCATGCTCGCGATACAGTGCCAGGCCCATGGATCGCATCTACCCCCTGCCTGTGGATTCGTTGGCAACGATGGAATGGCCGCCTCTCGTTGGAAGCCGACAAGCTCCTCACCAGATATGGACCAATTGTCAGAATTGCCCCTGACATAGTCCTCATCAACGATATGGAGGTTGTCGAGAAGATGTTTTCGCGGAAGGACCTGGATACATCACCACCGGCAATTCGGGCGTTGCGTGTAGGTGGTCACGAGTGGACCGTTACACATCCCCAGTTTGAGATTGCAAGGCAGCGAAGGCATCCCACCATGATTGCGTCTACAACCAACAATCTCAAGATAAGGCATCAGATCTTCTCTGACAATATCGACGCCATGGTCCGTGACCTTGGCAGATCAAATGGAGCACGATCAGAAGACATCGTCCGCCACCTGCGGATCTGTTCACTGAAGAACTCCCTCCCCTTGATGGGAGGTTCTGATATCAAGCTCGATTCGGAAAACTTCCCTCGCGTGGTCGGCGAATACAACTTCCTCGTCGTATGGCGTCTCTGTCTTCCAGAGTGGACTTTTAGCTGGCTGAAATATAGTCCATTTCCACACGCAAGCTTCCGTATCAACTCCAGCGACGCGTTGTTCGACCTTGGGGCCGAGATCTGTGAGCAAGCCGACAAAAATCGAACTGTCAATGCATCGGACAGGACTCCGAATGTCTATAGCATGTTTCTCGACCCCGACGCCAAATATCCTTGTCAGACTTGGACAAAGGACGAGATCAGTGCCGAAATGGCAGGCCAGATTCTTGCACCACGGAGACGACCACTTCGGCGCTTGCCTATATATTCTACGAACTGGCCAAAGACCACGATCTACTACAGGAGCTATACGAAGAACTCCTGACAGTTGAAGACAACCATGATCTTTCCTCTCTAAAGCTGCTCGACGCCTGCATAAGAGAGGGACTTCGGTTTCGACCTCCAGTAGCCCTCACCGGAAGTCGTCTCGTCCCGCCTGGAGGCCTCGACGTGCTTGGATATCACCTGAAAGAAGGTACCGTCGTCACAACACAGTCACTGTCTCTGAGCCGGCAACGACCCGATTTGTTCCCTGACTACGATTGTTACAACCCCAAGAGATGGTTGGAAGAAGAGAGGAGTGCCGAGCGACGGCGTCTTCTGGCTCCTTTTGGAGTTGGAGCACGCAGATGCCCCGGAGCGAATATGGCGATATATCAAATGCGGTTGATCCTTCATAAGACTATTCGGGCGTTCAAGGTTGAGGTCGCTCCTGAGACGACGCCGGAGAAAATGGCTCCGTTTGAGGCAAATGGGTATCGTTCTCGACATGATAGGTGCGATTTGATCTTTGTGCCGCGAGGGAGTGTGATGAATGGAAATGCGGCCGGGCAGACCAAGGCCTGATGCTCCAGCTCGTGGAAGTTGCGATGGTGGCTCGTTCTATTTTGTCGGCCCCAGAGCCCTGCTTTCCTTCTCTCAGCGACGCTGCATGCATCGAATGGAAGCCACGCGCTATCACACTTACAGGCAATTGACGCTGTCCTGACACGGTGTGCGATCGCACTGACGTTCAAAATTCTCTACTGGCAGTCGAGACCTTGGACACATTATGATGTCTTCCCCTTGGATTATACCACTCCTCAGACAACACACGTGCATATATGCCAATTTACAAGAGGACAGCCTGCATTGAGAGTGACGAGACGACCTTCACAGTGTCGTGCTCCATTGGAATACTTCGCAGCTATAGACAGAGCGAATCCTCCAAGGCTGGAATCATGGAACGGCTGAGATGTGGCTGATTTGGTCGATGCCGATATTCCTGCGGCCTTCGGCCAGAAACACCGCCTTCCAGCAGTCTTATCCAGCTTGATCGAGATAACTGCACGGAAAGCAGTGCGGCATAGGAAAGCAAGAACCGGAGTATCGGTACACATAGTCTTCGCCCATGAGAGTCACAACAACAAGTGGCCAAGAAACACGCTGGGTTGGTTGTCGGCAGAAGGCTGTCCTCCACGTTCTTGTTTCAAAGACTACACTCTAGAGCACTCTAGAGTTCAGCCCTGTCTCAATCTGGTATTTCAGAACGCGGGGTGAGCCGGCTCAGCCAGCCACAGTACACATAACGTGTTAAGCACGTTATCTGTCTAACCTGATTCAGTAGTCCAGACTGCACTTGGTGCGTTGCTAGTCCCAATCCTGCACGACATCCAGAAGCCTGCAATTTTGATTCGGGGATGGTGAAAGCTAACTGGCAACATGCCTATACGTTTGAGCCGTCCCACGAGGCCAGGAGACCGACAACTACTACATGCTGGTCTTCCCCGGCCTGTTCAATCGTGCTCGCACTAACATACTCCTCCGAAGAGAAGTTACCGATCGAGAAGCCATCATTATGCGACTACGTTCCTTGCCAAAGCTCCTCGTCAGTCTTTTACTTCTACCGCAGTTGTCATTCGCGGACCAGTACCCGGGTTGCAAGAGTGGTGTCTATTCATCTATCGGCTGTGCTTTGAGGAATTATCCTCCGGCGCAGACGTACTGCTTGAAGAAAGTCTCGCTGCGTGATCCGTCGGAAGCAGGCTTAGGAGGGTGATCTGGAGGTCTGGTCACGTGCCGTCCTTCATGCTCGTTTCATCAGCCTCGTGGACAAATTGGCCGATCCAAGTGCCACCATCTCGACGATAACTCGTACGCGATCGCTATCATGTTGCGGCAGCGCGGTGGCTTATTTTCAGTCTCGTCTCTCTTGCGAGCTCATCATTCTGTGCCGAAATTGTCCCTCGAATACACTTTTTGGCTTTACACACTCCATTCCACAGCCAGCAGCACACATCCATAACCATAGCTTGTTTGAATGCCTGCTCTGTGAGTGAGAAAAGTCGTACAGCAGCGCGGATGCGCTCCGTAGGCATAAGAGACTACATCACAATCAAGATAAAATTTCCTGGCAATGCCAAAAGTGCTGCAAACCACCGTATTCCAGAAAGGAATATCTCACGCGTCACGACAAGGAGAAACACTCCCGAGAGAAGGTCACGGAATGCGAATTCTGTACGAGGCCATTCTTGAACAGATATCTTGAGGAGCACAAGACAAGTTGCAAGTCTCGTTGCTCTGGAGCAGCGGTCGATCCATTTCCCACAGAAGCAAGCATTGTTGACTTGCAACGGAGGAACACGACATTAGCCTCTTCTGCTCAACGAACTTCCCTTGAGAGCGTTGAAATGGCTATCGAGCAGGTTCCAAATACAAACTTCGTTCGCGGATCCGTGGCTCCGAAGCCTCGCATGGCGAAAGATACGCATCAAGAAGGCAACGCGTCAGGAAAAGGCGGTCGGCGAGGAACGCTATCCTACATCACCCATACAGCTTTCAATTTGAGCAAAAAGGAGTGTAACGAAATTGTCACAGCAATCATCCAGGATGACACTCTTCTGTTGGACAGACTTCTTTCTCAACGTGCTGGGCTCCAGGATCAATTGTTGTCTTTTGGTAAGTTCTTCGCGACTTTGAGCACGTCTTCGTACGGCACCAGACATACGTTACTTCATGTTGCTGCAGAACACGGTAGTACGCAAGCTGCACAAGCGCTTCTCACTGCAGGCGTGAGCATCGATTCAACGTCCAAGCACGGAAGCACGCCTTTTCACACGGCGATGGAGTGTTGTCAACTCGACATGGCCGAGTTCCTTCTCAAAAGAGGCGCTAATGTTGATGCACGGGATGATTATGGAAGAACTGCTTTGTTCCAATGTTGCGCCCTGGACCAGCGTGTGATCAAGGGCGAAAAGGCTGAAAGTCTGAATGTCATCCAATTTCTCTTGGGTCATGGCGCGAGTATTGACGCAGAAGATAATCAGAACTCCACTGCACTTTGTGCCGCTGCTGCCGGCGGCATGTTGCCGGTGATCGAAAAGCTTCTTCAAGCTGGGGCTTTGGTCAATGGTGCTCCGAAAGAGAATGCCCCAACGCCGCTCTTGGCCGCATGTGTCCACTCCACTGTGTCTACACCGGACTTCATTGCAGGCATGACGATGCTGCTTCGGCATGGCGCGGATACCAATCTTAGCCGTCGTTATTGCTCGATCTGGATGAAATCACGACCCTCAATGACGGCGCTCGCAATGATTTTCCTGTGCCATCGCTCAGACGAATGCGTTTCTAGGGCTTTCTCTCTCCTTCTTTACTACGGGGCAGATGTCAACTTAGGTGACGAAGTTCCACTGGAGCACGCCATCTTCTCGCGCAGTCTGGACATGGTCAAGCTTTTACTCGATTCTGGAGCCAACACGTCACTGTTGTCAACTCAATGCATGGAAGTTCTTCAAAATGCGTCCGGCACGATTTATGATGGCGTAGTAGCTGCGGGTTATGGGAGGATGCAGCGCGAGAAGAAATGGACCCTGATTCAGCAGTATTTGCACTATCGATCTGGAGACAGCGAAGGTCGTGGTTGGAACACCGAAGGACATACAAATGAGACTAGCGAGAATGATAAGGCTGACGGCAATAAAAATGACACGGACAACTTGGTAGATCTCACTATGGCAGATGGTGATAGCAGTTCTTTTTACGAAGAATCAGAGGAGGGCGAGGCCCAAGAAGGACAGCATGCGAACGAAAGCGTGATCGAAATCGGAAAAGCAGTTGAAGGTGCTTCTCCACCGAGGTTGGCTCTACATGAGCCGATCTGAGGAACGACTGATGTAATGAGCTTCTCGAAATGTAGGAAAAGAATCGAAGTGCCAGGATGGCGAGGCTCGCAAGCATCGCAGCGTACGAATCGTCTTGAGGGTCACTAGATGTCGGAGTGCCCTTGATTGTATCTTCACTGCACTTGAGCCCTTGGTGACAAGTCAGAGCATGTATGAAATACAAGCTTTGAAAGTGATCCATGTCCATCCTGATACACATTGAACAGTTGCTGTTGTGTCCTGGTGCAGACCGCGATTTCGAAACCAACGAACATTACAAAACGCCAGTCTCTTACATATCGGGAGTGTGCGCTTCAGATGGTAGCGTGAATAGCCTGTTCCGTGTCCTGTGCCTGTCGAAATGAGACGATCTCAGACGAGGGAAGATGCTAGCTCAACAATCATCGACGCCAAAGTTTGCCGCCGATCGTCTTGACTACTGGCTTATGCAGACTTGTGGGTCAGCAACGTTTGTTAACCTCACGACAAGAGAATTGAGGGGACGCTGTGGTCCTGCCGTCCCGAACTGGTTCACGACTGCCAATATCGGTCAAGCATGACCCGCTGGTCTGCGCACTACAGCGTTTTAAGTGTCTCTGAATCGCGAGCATGCGAGTGCTTTTCGTGTTCTCGCAATATACTGACGAATTGACAGTTTACGATGCGTGCAGAACAGTACCTCTTCATCATGTCTTACACCCAAGTGCTGGACTCGTTCTTACACCCTCGCAGCCCGAACCCACCCCACCATCCCCCCAACAAAGCCCACCAACTTCTCCACCCTCTTCCTCTCGCTCTCCAAAGCCTCCTTATACTCCCTCACAACACTCCTAACCTCCTCATGCTGCGTCACCAAATCCCCATGAACCCTCAACCAAACCGCCATCCAAGCCTGCACCAATTCGAAATCGCGTTTACTCCTCAGTTTCCACGTCAAAGCTTGCACGAAAGCGACATGTTCGTTGTCCGTATGCGATAGAGAACGGATTTCGATATCGGCTGTGGCGGGTGGGAGAGATTGGAGGTGTGTGAGGAAAGGGGAGAAATCTTGAGTGGAAGAGGAGGTGTGGAGGAGGGTTGTGAATTGGGATTGCGTGCCGGATGAGGTGAGTTTGAGGACGCGGGTGCGATCTTTTTCGATGTCTTCTGCGGAGGGGTTGGAAGAGGAGAAAGCGCCGGCTTTCTGTTGGGGGAGGTCTTCGAGTGATGGGAGGAAGAAGGGCGCTTTTTCGGGTTTCTTGGGAGCTTCGCTTGGCTTGTTTCTTTGGCGGATGAGGTCGAGATGGAGGAGATTTTGCCATGTGGAACGCGGGACGAGGGAGAGGGAGACGAGATCTGCGGAGAGTGTGCCGAGTTCCGATGCTGGGTCTGTGTCCAGATCGATGGCTTCTTCGTCTTCTTCCGCGTCCGACTCGTGTGCGCTTGCTGCGATGAGGTTCGTGCTGCCTTCGCCAGAAGCTGTCGGAGCTGATGTCGTAGTCGAATGAATGACTGCGAGGAGTTCTTTCTGCGTTATGTGACGCGTGGAGACGTGGGTGAAGAGACTACGGTTGGTCCAGATGTCGACTCCAACATTGTCCTTGGTTGCAGTAGCCAAGTACTCACCCGTGGGTGAGAACGCAAGAGTCGTGCATTCGTCTTTGAGTTTGAACACATCCACGAGATGGCCTGTTGGCAGATCCCATAGGAACACAATCTGCCCAGCAGAGGCAGCAAGCCAGTGCCCATCTGTGGAGAAGGTGAAGTCGGAGAATTTCAGACCCTTCAGCTCAGCAACTGGCGTTCGTGAGCGCCACAGCTCTCGCACCAGCTTCTGTGTCTTGATGTCGATCACACGAATGCAGCCATCAGTGCAGGTGAATGCTGCTAGGTCCGATGCGCGATGAAACCTCATGTCAACAATCCCCGTCGAGCTCGACCAATCCAGCTGACCCGTGAGTAGACCATTGCTGAAGCTCCAGAATTTTATCTTGCCATCTGCACCAGCAGACACGACTGTCTTGTTGAGACTGTCGACAGCCAGCCCAACGACTGCTGCTGCATGTTTGCCTTGGCCTCGGTAGAATTTCTTCTTGCCGTCGTCTTCCAAGATCAGATTGTTGCGCTCCACGTCCAGTCTCAACTGCTTCGCCTGCATTGGCGTTAACCGCGCAGGGAAGCGTTGACGGTGTATCCCAGATTGCATATTGAACATGTCAATGCCGCCTTTGTCCGATCCAACGATACCAAAGGTGCCGCACTGCGACAGCGCGACAGATGACACGTCGCCTGCGTCGCTTGTGGAGAACGCCCAGCGACCTGCACGCTTTCTCCCCCAGAACCAAGTTCGTGCCTTGGAATCGTTCTCGTGTGCGGTCAACACGCTCTCCCATCCCGTCATTGCACTGACTTCAGCGCTGACCTGCTTGGACTTGGCATTGTTCTGCCAAATGGGATGCTTGCCGGGCAGAGCGCCAATTCCACCATCTCTGTTCAAGCCGCATGCGATACTTGTGATGGGCGGACATTTGAGATCTTCAAAAGCATCTCGGTCTCCAGACAGTAAGCCCTGTTTCTTGGCCTTCTTCTGTATTGCACCCTGGCTGAGTTCTGTGCTTTGTCTATCGCGACGTAGCGACCAGCCCCAGAGGCTGCGATCTTTGCTGGCAGACAACAGCCATTTTCCATCATCGTCTGCGCCGTCTGAGGCTGTAGGCAAGAACATCAGCTTCGAGACTGGCGCACCGTGACCACTGAGCTCATGCAATATTCTGGGTAGAGGGTCGAATGGCGTCTTGTCAAAGATCCAGGTCTTCAGGCTATTGTCGAGACCACTGCTCACAAGAATGGCTTGGCCGGCCAAGAATTCGATCCTGCTCGTTCCTCCGGGTGTCGTGGCTGTAGGTTGGGCATGTGCAGCTCTGAGTACGCCTGCTTTCCTACCACCGTCGTTCAGGTCCCATAGAGTCACATCTCCAGACGCAGTAGAAGCCGTGGCCATGACACCGGCTAGCCTTCCATCTTCTCCAGCACCAAGTCCATCTGTTCGGAATGTTATCGAAGTGACTGGAGCACCCGCCGGTGTGTTGAGCTGAATCGCAGTCCGGTCTGATTTTACATCGTGGATGAGCAGCGGCCCTTTCTCGTACGCAATGGCGACCAGAGATAGCGCAGGAGTTGGCCCAATGGCCGTGACGGCGCCATATGCAGTGGAAGGTGGAAGGATGGTGTAGACCAACTTGCCGCTCGAGACATTCCAGATTTCAGCGCTGCCATCCTGTCTTCCTACGATTACCTTGTTCAAGAACGTAGGCAAGCCGGATATGCAGCTGGTAAAGGGCACGGGCGAGATGCCTCGCAGCGACGTATAGAGCTCGAAGGTGGTCGTTTTCCACACCAGTAGTTGTGTATCGCAGACTCCGATCAGCCAGCTCCCCAGCACGCAGAAAGTGCTGACGTTCTCATCGCAGTCTGCCGGCCATTCTAGTTCTGCCTCTTTCTTGCCTCGCTTCATCACCCATACGCCTCTTGCCGACTCCGCATCTTCGCCTCCCCATGCTGCAAAAATGCCATCTTTCCATGCTGCGGTCGCGGTGATGACTTCGGGGGTCTGCGGTCGGGCGATGAAGACCAGGTTGAGGCCTCGTCGTAGATCGTAAGTTTGCAGACTTCGGCCTACGGAGGTGGTGATCTGGAATGTCGTCTTGCCCAGCGGCACACTCGTGAAGGGTACTGCGGTCGGCGATACCAATCCGACGGTCCTGTATGGCGCGAAGACTCTCGATTGTCCCGCGGGTCGCGACACTTTTGCCACGCCATTCGACAGCTTCTGCCTCTTCGCGACACGCCCCTCGGCCTCCATCGTGATAATATCTGCTGAGATCAGACATGTACCACCCGTCCAGCCAAAATTTCACATGGAATCAAGCTCGGACCATGCGGGTGAAAGCTTAATTGAGCCGCATGGCCCGTGTCAATGTTGTGGCTGCAGGATGACGCTGCATGTTTCGGTGGTGGGGCAGGCGCAATTGCGGGAGTGCGTTCATGAACGAGTGAAAAGCAAGGCAGATATACGCGTTCGCACCAGCTCTGTCTCCCCCATCGTTCTTCCCTGCTCGGTGCGTCGCTAGTGCCGCTGTCTCTGGCAATTGGGTTGGCAGTCGCCAGCGAATAGGAAGCCGCCAATGCCTTCCTCGTCGTTTGCTGGAGAGCAGCAGCAGCAGCAATCTCAGCCTCCGTCTTCCTCTCTCTCCCGCACGACGTCTCGCGAGAGCACCAAGTCACATTCTTCGGGCCACATCTTATCAGCATCACACGCTTCTAACGCCAATCGCAAAGCTCGACATGCAGATCTAGATATCGCCGCCGATCACTCGAACCGCGCCAGTATTTCTATGCCACCGCCCGCTACGCCAAAGCCTAATGCTCTTCGGTACCAAGCTGCCAGTCGACGCTCGTCCCGCCAGGACGCACCAACCTTGGCCACGCCCACGACATATGTGCACCCCGCCGACGCCATGTCTTCACAGCAGGACGGAGCTGCTCCCGCCCCCGAGGACGTCCACGCGACCCTCGATGCCCTTCGCAAGGCAACTCAGTCCGACTCCGGCATTCCCAGCGCCATTCGCCGAACCGAGCCCGATCTAGAGAGCAATAGAATGTCGTTCTCCTCCCTCTACGGGCCAGGGAGAAGTGCTGTCACGAGCGGCCCGAGCTCGTTGGGAGGAGGCTCGGATCAAGATGGTAGACACCTCTCCAATGTGCTCGAAGCCACTGTGGATGCTGACGATGACGATGATGCTGCAGCAAGGCAAGACGCCGCTACAACGGCCACACAGAATCTCTCGGTCACTACGCAGAGCCAGAACGGAGCACTGTCGCCCAGTCTCAATGGCTCATTGCGTGAGCCACCACAGAACACCAGCTCCGCTCCTTCAGGCACTTCTGCTGGCTCACCCGTCAACCCTCCTTCCTCTCCCGCTCCTACCCAGACATCGCGTCAAGGTAGAACCATCGCACCAAATCGAGGGCGAACGCCTGCTGCTTCTCGTAGAGTGTCGGGCAGCATCAATGGCAGCGCACCGCCGAGCGTTTCCCATTCAACAGAACGACACAACGAAGCCCCGAAGATCGGCACGATTGGTATTTGCGCGCTGGATTCGAAAGCAAGAAGCAAGCCTTCTAGAAACATTCTCAACCGATTGGTCGGCAAGGATACTGACTTTGAGGTCATCATCTTCGGAGACAAAGTCATACTGGACGAAAACGTTGAGAATTGGCCTGTGTGCGACTTTTTGATATCCTTCTTCAGCGATGGCTTCCCGTTGGAAAAAGCAATTGCTTATGTCACGCTACGGCGACCGTTCTGTGTGAACGACCTTCCGATGCAAACGGTACTCTGGGACCGCCGAATGTGTTTGAGAATATTGGACAAATTGGGCGTGCCAACGCCAGAGCGCATAGAAGTGAACCGGGACGGAGGTCCTGTTGCATTGACAGCTGACATTGCGGCACGAATGAAGCACCTCACGGGAGTTGAGCTCATAGGCTCAGACGATGGCAGAGGTGGTGGACAACCACCGCCGACCGACGTTCACATGGAGGATGATGATGACACTTTGGTTGTGGATGGGCACAAGCTGAAGAAGCCATTCGTCGAGAAGCCGACCAGCGGAGAGGATCACAACATCAACATCTACTACCCCAAGTCGCAAGGTGGCGGAGGTCGGCGATTGTTCAGAAAAGTCAACAACAAGTCGAGTGAGAAGGACGACTCGCTCACGATTGCACGCGCTGTCACCGAACCAGAGTCGTCTTACATCTACGAGCAATTCCTTAAGGTGGAAAATGCCGAAGATGTCAAGGCTTACACGGTCGGTACCGAATTCTGCCACGCCGAGACTCGCAAGTCCCCTGTGGTTGATGGCGTAGTCAAGCGAAATCCGAACGGGAAAGAGATCCGCTATGTGACCAAACTCAACAAGGAGGAGCAGATCATGGCAGCAAAAATCGCTTCAGGATTTGGGCAAAGAGTGTGTGGGTTTGATCTGCTACGCGTCGATGACAAAAGCTATGTGATCGACGTCAATGGCTGGAGCTTTGTCAAGGACAATAACGACTACTACGACAAGTGCGCCAAGATCCTGAAGGACATGTTCATTCGCGAGAAGATCAAGTGGCAAGGAAGAGCGACTCCGAGCGACATCGACGAAGGCGAGCAAAAGGACGGCCTCATTCCTACATCAATGCCGGACTACATGTCGCGAAAGCCTAACACGACGAGTAGTAAAGACTTGCCTAACAGTGCCGGCCATCGTGGAGTGCTCAGTCATGTCTTGAGAAGCCGTAGTATTTCTCAACTTCGAGAGAGTGTGCATCACGCCGCACAGCACGTTGGTCACCCTCATGCGGCTAAGAGCCCAAGTGGGAAGTCAAGTCCGATCACATCTCCACCAACCTTGGAGCGTAAGGGATCTTTCAACAAGCGCAATCCGACTGTGCCTAACGCGAACACAGAGATGCTACCTCCACCAGCAGTAGGCTCCATGGACCTGCCCAAGGACATCCCCTCTGAGCGGCCCACGTCTGCTGGACTGGATTCTATTGCGCATGCACCGGCACCTGCCATCAAGAGTCAGTGGAAGCTCAAGGGCATGGTCGCTGTCATTCGACATGCAGATCGTACGCCAAAGCAAAAGTTCAAATTCACATTCCACACGAAGCCATTCGTTGATCTTCTGAAAGGACATCAGGAAGAAGTTCTCCTCGTTGGCGAGGCAGCTCTACACAGTGTTCAGCAAGCTGTTCGCCAAGCAATGGCCGAAGGTGTGGAGGATATGAACAAGCTCCGCACTCTTGCCAACGCTTTAGCCAAAAAAGGGGCGTGGCCAGGTACTAAGGTTCAGATCAAGCCGATGTTCAAGAAGCCAAAGGAGGGCAAAGAAGACAAGACCAAGAAGGAGAAAGAGAAAGAGCCATTGCGGCAAAGCATACCGATGGTCGACGACCCTGCTCAGATTGACGAGACTGTCACCCGAACCAAGTCAAAGGAGCTGCACAACTGGGACGATCCGGCTGGACCTGCTGGGCTTCGCGCACAGCATCGAAGCGACTCGCTTGGTGAGATTACAATGTCCAGAGCCGCAGCAGCTGATCAAAATCTTGTATTGGACAAGTTGCAGCTGGTTATGAAATGGGGTGGTGAGCCGACACATTCGGCACGCTATCAGGCGACTGATCTAGGAGAGAACATGCGCGCCGACCTGACTCTCATGAATCGCCGAGTTCTGGAGGACGTTTCAATTTTCACATCATCTGAGAGACGCGTCACTACCAGTGCATCGATATTCGCCAGAGCTTTCTTGGGCCAGGAGGATGTTGACGAGGACCAGATCCATGTTCGCAAGGATTTGTTGGACGACTCCAATGCAGCCAAAGATGAAATGGACAGGGTCAAGAAGAAGCTCAAAGGTCTGTTGCGAAAAGGCGAAAAGGCACCGGAGCAGTTCGCGTGGCCCAAGGATGGGACACCCGAGCCGTACATGGTCGTGCGTCAAGTGGTCGATCTCATGAAGTTTCATCGCAGGGTGATGCGAAGCAACTTTGCCAAGCTGCAGAATTCCGAAGCCGTCTCTAGTTTGGAGAAAATTCAAAAGAGCCCGGCACACGCCAACCAAGGCAGAGAACTCACGAGTCCCGTCACTGAAACTGCCGCCTTGAAAGTGCCTTGGGAGAATGCGACCGACGCGAAGGCGTCTACAATCCAGACTAGGTGGTGTACAGGCGAAGATGCAGAACTCTTCAAAGAACGATGGGAGAAGCTGTTCAACGAGTTTACGGATGCCGAAAAGGTTGATCCTAGCAAGGTCAGCGAACTTTACGACACCATGAAATTCGATGCGTTGCACAATCGTCAGTTTCTGGAATGGGTCTTTACCCCAAGCAAGGCCATGCTCGCCGAGGCGATTGAAATTGTATCCCCCACGTTGAACAGGACCGAGAGCGATCAGGCCCGAGATGAGTTCGAGCATACGCATGAAGGACAAGCTCCGTCTGCGTCAAACGGACCCAGCGGAACCAGTAGTGACCTACCCGCCATGGATAACTTGCAATTGCCACCACCAAAGAGGAGCGACACCGCAAGTACAAATGCCTCCAACATGGAGAGCAGCGTGCAAAGTCTATCACGGCAGGGCAAAGATGGCGAGGTGAAAGATGAACCCAAGCCAAGCCTTTCCCAACGACTCGGCTTCCGACGCAGGAGTGCGGACCTGCAAACCGTGGCCAAGAGTCTCGCAGCGCCTCCAGTCCAGACGCAAGCTGCACACGCAGATGATCCTTCCGCGTCGTACTTCAACCTTTTCACGGGAGGGTTGCCGGGGAACCAGTCAAAGGTCAAGCACGACGTCCGCCTGGAGAAGCTCAATGAGATGTACAAGCTTTCGAAGATCCTCTTCGACTTCATTGGTCCTCAGGAGTATGGCATCACAGATAGTGAGAAGTTAGAGATCGGTCTCCTCACATCGTTGCCACTTCTCAAAGAGATCGTCAAGGATCTGGAAGAGGTGCAGGCTTCCGATGATTGCAAGTCCTTCATCTACTTCACTAAAGAGTCGCATATCTACACCTTGCTGAATTGCATCCTCGAAGGCGGTGTGCAGACCAAAATCGCGCGGAATGCCATCCCGGAGCTTGACTATCTGAGCCAAATCTGCTTCGAGTTGTACGAGTCGGAGAATCCTGATGCGTGCGCACACAATGCTGCCAATCCCGATGAACCTCAACAGAATCCTTTCAATTACAGCATCCGCATTACCATATCTCCAGGTTGCCATACTTTCGATCCTCTGGACGTGCAGCTGGATAGCAAGCACTGTATAGGATGCGCGCCTCGTCGCTCCCTCACCAATCACGGCGAATGGCGCACCGTGCTGGAGACCCTCAGAGCGAAGTTCGATACCGTGAAGTTGCCGAAGAGTTTTACAGCTGTCAACTTGTCAGAGCGGCACCCGCAAGAGTTCTCTAAGAGTGCTGTAAATGGGGATGGCTTGTTGACTTCGCCGACCGACGTAGTCACGAGTGACACCGCGCCCGATGATGCTGGTCAGGATGTTGGTGGGGCCGAGGAGCAATTCGTGACGCCTGCAGAAGACTTTGGCGAGACGGAAGCCCAACAACAGCAGACTGCACCTGATGCACTGAACTCCATGACTCCGGCTCGTTAGGACGAGATCGAGATGAATGATATGCAAGGCCGCCCTGGTATGCCTGATGGAACCAACGACGAACCACGCGACATCGAAGACTTGGATCCAATGACTCCCTTGCGTCGCTACCCAACGGCACCCAGGAGGCCTCAGTGGCCTCAAGGAACCCGTCGGCCCCGTGGCATGTCCCACGACATTCACTACGGTGGTCGGCGATATCTCCCTGCCATCCCGGAAGGACAACAAGCTTCTCCAGCTCCTGGACAGCCTGCAGCTAATTCGGACATCGGAGCTGCTGATGAGGATCGTCCACCGCCATACGTGCGAGAAAGCGCCAGTCACCAGGTGCATACCAACGGCAATGCGACCAGAACAACCCCTTGCGACGAGGGTGAGTGCTGTTATTGTGCTTGTTGTCCTGCGATGTGTTTGGATTGTTTGAAGTGTTGCTGGCCGATGTGAGGTGGTTGGTGTGTTTGCATAGGCGGGCTTTTTGAGGTTGAGGCGGATCACTTTGCTTTACATTGCGTTGCATTGGAGAGGCTACTGTTCCTTGAGCGGTCGTTGCTGGGTGGCTGATTTGTGTCTCATGAGTGAGAGCTTTCGTTGAGATGCATTGGAGGCTGTCTTTGACAGTGGGAGGTTGGCATCAGGCGTTTTCGTCATTGCTTGCTACGCATATGCATTCATTCGCATTGGAGAGGGTGTCGTCGTCTCGTTGTAGATACACATACACATACATTGGGTCGCATCACAGCGCAACTTGGAGTGTCCGGATTGGATGGTTCTGTGAGCGGTCTTCTGGCATAGATCAGACGTACGTGCGTAGATACATGCGTGGTAAGCTTTGGAAATGAAGATTGAGAGTAGATGAGGTACTGAAATGTTACTTCAAGCTCTTTGAGTGCAATTGTGCATTTCATTGGCGTTTTAACACGCTGTGCGTTTCTGTTTTCTCGTGCTGCGAACAGCGACTCCGTTGTTCGCTCTGTCAGTGGCTACCGAGATCAACACCGTGTCGCTTCTAGTCATCATCGGTCTAGTCCTTGATGATGCTCGTAGTCTGCTCGTTGCAATTGTCCTGATATAGGCCATCTTTGCTCATTCTGTTCAGCCTTCGCGGTATGGTAGACCGCACTGGACCAAGCTGGGATACTCCCTTCTTTTGCATTCAGTGTCCCTTTTTGCAGGCACCTCTGGGCTCCATACCGCCCTCTGTGGCGCAGACCAGACAAGGCTTCGGCAACTCAACTTGCTTGGAGCGACAGAATATTCTCACTTCGGATGAGATGCACCTGTCCGTTCGCTTGTATGTTCCCTGGCAGAAGCTCGTACCGTCGCAAGGAGATACCGCCTCTGCCCATTCGCTCGGGAACTTCAGAAGTGCTGCGAGTATGTTCTGCAACGACTGGTCCATGGACCTTGTCAGTGGCCACAATGGTGTCTTTTTCAGCTTCGCCATGAAGTTGTAAAGTCTAGTCGAGAAGTAGTCGCAGTCCTCATCACAGGCACCGATGAAATCGTCACTTCCGGCGCACTCCTCGTCGATCACTTCCTCGAATTTCGAGACCAGTTCCTTCCTCAACTGCTGGCGCGAGTCACTAAGCGTTTCTGCCCATATTCGTCAGTCACGGTTCTCCATCTTGTGGTGGCTCAACAATTTACCAATAGCGCGCTGCAACGTCTCGGGGATGCAGTCCGGTGGCGTCAAATTGAATTCAGGTTCGGTGTCGGCGACGAGAACGCGTCCGTATTTGGAGAAGCTTTTGCGGAAGTCCATAAGGTAGGCGATGATGAACAAATTCAGGCTGTCGCGAACGAGCAATTTGCCTTCCACAGACTGCATCCATATTTTCATGGCAAAGCACATGGCCGCACGGCAGTCGTATTTGTCCACCAACAGGGCCACCTGTAGCAAGGAGTCAACGCTGGGCGTTGGATATGTGGGAGTCTTCATGTGCATGACTTCGCAAATCGCCAGCATTCCTTCAGGACAATCTTCTGGAAGGGGTAGGTCGAGTCGTGTACCTGAAGCTAGTGTAGCACCTTCCTGTCAGGAGGTCAGCGAGGTGTTGATATCAGTCAGAATGCTTCTGCGTCTCGTAATTTGAAATGCGGCCCAAGCATCGCTTTGAACACCGGCGATCCAAAGCTGAGGACGACGGGAGAGACGAGGATATGAGTGCTGTGAGATAAGTTTTAGCAATGGGCAATCTGACCAGCGTTCGATCGCATACCTGTTCCCATTCTCTTCGCTGCCAAAGATGAGCCTGACATCGCCGTCAGGGACAACTTCGTGGACTTCCGCCATTTTCGCAGTAGTGCTGGACTGATGCCGAAGAAAGAGAGGGACGCGAGCGCAAAGTTCTACCTAGTCGTTCCGTTTGTGTGGCTGCCCGTGACTCAGTGCTTCCGATATCCACGCCAAGAATTATGTAGCCTTGGCTTGCATGTGAAGGCTTCAGGTTTCACGTCCAATTCTACTGCTTTCACTCTTTCGCTTGAATCGTGCCGATGACCTTTGAAGTTTAAACACGTCAGCTCTAGAAAAAGATACGACCGAATAAGAAAATAGGGAACGCGATGAGTCTGTTTTATGTAGACATATTCTTGGGTTTGTTGTGTGTTGCATTTGTGACTGCTGTCTATCCTTGAGCTGTGTTATGTATGCTTCTGGAGTGGTGAGCTTCTGACTCGGCCATAGGTATCATGAATTCTCTCAGCGTCATCTCAACATGGGATCAGGGGAGCATCATACTTTGTCACGTACTAGAAGCGAGATTTGACAGTGGACAGATAAAATGAGGTTGCAGGACGCTTTGCAGAACAGCAGAGTTTGCATTTGTGCACAGCTAGATATACTTGTACTTTTTGGTTGTTCTACTCGCTGAGCTGATAGCGAGCTCGCTGTCGTGTTCATGTTGCTGCTAATCGCCTGAACTTCGAGTGTGCGACGCGTTTTTTCGATTCTGGTGGCATAGGTATCGATTGGCACTTTTCATCGTTCTTCAAGAATCGCAAACGTGCTTCTTCAAATGCGATGTCGCTTCTCGCAGAACCCAGTGGCCTGCATGTGGCCTTCTTTGACACAAGCCAAACAGGGCTTGATTGCCTCACGCTTGATCGAGCTTGCAATCTGCTTCATGTGATATAGAACGTGATCGTCCTTCTTCATACAGTGCTTTTTGCAGGTTGAGCCGCAGGTCTCTCCAGACTCGGACCATCCGGTCGGAAAGGAGGACAGTCCTTCGCAGATTTGATGCAGAGTTTGCTTTGTGAAAGAAGTAATTGGCCACAAATTGCTCTCGAACAATTTTCCCATGAATTTGTTGCTTCGATCTGAGACATAGAAGCAGCCGTCGAGAACACAGTTCTGAAAATGGGTGTTGGTGAAAGCGAACCCTGTGCATTCCTCCTTGATGATGGTGCTGACTTGGTTTGCTGCGTGTTCCTTCACACGCTCAATATGTGCCTGGAGCCCAGCTACAAGATATATGTTAGTGAACACGCATTAAGTGTAAGATGACCGAACGTACTGATAGCTTTTTTGAGCATCGTATCGATTCCCAGAACGTCGTCGGCCAGAGAGAGGTATTTGTTGTGCAGTACAACATCGTGTCCCAGTCGGTAGAAGTCCGCAGCTGAGTCCAGAACATAGGCCGAAATGAATAGATTCAATCGGTCCGCGTCAGATTGGCGAAGTTGTGTGCCCTGCAACCAGACCATGATCTGATAGGAGAGCGCGGATTTGCAATCGTATTTATGGACCACGATCGCGAGCTTCAGGAACGCCTCGGAAGTCAGCACTCCAGGTGTCGCGGGTCGCATGTGCATGATTTGACAAATGGTCAACATGCTTGTTGCGTCGTCATCGGGCAGTGGTAAGTCGAGTCGCGCGCCAGTCGCCAAAGTATGGCCTTCCTGTTTGAAGGTCAGCAATGCTCCAGCGGTGTTTCATGTAGCATCGGTACCTTGAACTTGGCACCCAACATCGCCTTGAAGACAGGAGAACCGTGTCTCAGAACAGCCGAGCAGACAATGATGTGCGTCCTGCATTCTCGTCAGCCTCGAGTGCATCTCGCCTCCTGTTGTACATACGCATCGCCTGTCTCTTCACTGCCGCAGATGAGCTTCACGTCGCCCTCCGACGAGATCTCGTGGACGCTCGCCATCTCTGCGAAATTGTGGTTGGGTGGTTGTTTCGGTAGCTTGAGCTGAAGAATGTCGAGCTGTTGATGTAGACGCCTGAGCGCCAGTACTTGCGAAACGCGCTAGACACCCCTGTCGTCTTGGCTTGCATGTGAAAGCTCTAGCCATCACGACTCGGTTCACTTTCAACACTTCTGCCTCGAAACGCGCTGACAGTTCTCCAATGATGTGCACTCATTGTTGCTACTCGTCGCCATGCGGACCTCGATCTGGACAAAATCTCGCCAGCACTGCTCGATGCGTCTAAATGAAGCAGCACCAACGTCGAGCTCATCTTCGCCGCCAAACCTCAATGACCTTTCTTGCAGCCGCGCAAATCCTGAACATTGGCAGATCTGACACATTCAAGACACACCTCGATGCGTGCGTTCTGAAACTTGTCGGACAAGGCTCCAAGCTCAGTGGCTAGAGTCTTCTCATCAGGCATACGGAGCCCGCAACACTGCTTGCCTCCCCATCCACTGCAGAGAGATGCTGATCCAATCCAGTCTGGGCTGAGGTCCTGGAGGGCGTCGATCAAGCGGAAAATGTCATGCTTTAGGATTGTGCTCAGCGGCCAGACGGCAGACGCGAAGAGCCACTTTCCGAATGCCTTCGCTCGATCAACGCGGTAAGTGCAGGCGTGACGGCACTCATGAGTGGAGTCTGAGGCGAAGTTCATCTCGAACTCTTGCTTGATGAGCTTTTCCACAACACGCACCACTTCGGCGATCCATGATCTCCGTTGCGCGGTCAGCGCTTCTTTGGCTTGGAATCAGCGAACTGTCCTTTGGAAAATTCCTCAATGTACATACCTGCCACATGCTCGAGCGAGGCGGCACAGTCGCCTGCTGCGGAGAGAACGATAGCACCCTCTGCTCTGTAGAGCAATCTCCCTCCATACATGTGGAAATGCGTGGGCAGCTTCATGTAGAAACATGCGGCGAAAAGCTTGACGCTGGTGTCATGATCTTTGGTCCCATCGTATGCCTTTTGGACCCAGATGCGGTAGAAAACTCGGAGAGCGCCACAGCAGTCGTACTGGTCGGCCAGGAGCGTGAGCTGGAGCGTGTGATCTGCAGTCTGCTCTTCGTGCTCGATGTCATGCAAATGGAGCAGTTTGCAGAGCGTCAACAGAGCCGCTGAGTCGTCTTCTGGAAGTGGTATCTCGACAGTTGAAGTTTTGGCGAGTGTGGAGCCTTCCTACGACGCATCAGTCAGCCGCATTGGAAGCATACCCGACCACGGCGTACCTTGAACTTCGGAGTCAGCATAGCTTTGAATACTGTCGAGCCGAGACTGAGGACCGCGGATGAGACGATGATGTTAAGTCTGTCTCCTGTCAGTAGTGCCGGGTATCTTACAGCTGCTGGATGCGCACGCACTGTCTGTCGCCTTTGCCCTGACCACCACAGATCAAAGTGACGTTGCCGTCTGGCGCAACGTTCACCACACCGACGGCGGTCATCTTGAACAGTGCGATTTGCAACTTGGTAGGATTGTAGCAGTTGAGGGCGGCAGTGGAAGCAAAGTGTATGGTCGTCGTTGTCAGCTGTGCCAGCGCCACCGCAGCAGTGCCAGTCGCCGTTGCAAGCCTTGCTAATGTAAAGTGAAGTTGCGGAAGTCGCAACGTCCAGCGATGCAGGGGCGACGAAATGGCTAACAAAGTCTGCCCACCGCTCCTCATTCGTACTTGTATGGATTTGACATACGAATTGCAGCCACACGCACTGTGTCGCAAATGATGGTCTTTTAGTGCTTCGGGCAGCCGCACATTCTCGACTTCGTCCTGGGTCCCCTTTATGTTGCTGGGACCTTCTCGTCAACGTCCGTTGCGTCGCTACGAGGGGAGATCAGTCCAACTTCAATGTAATACAAAGCAAAGGAGACACACCGTTCAGACGAAGTTTTCAAGTTCGCGATATCCATCTCATGGCCGACCTCATGTCCGGGCAACTCATATATTTCGCCAGTCTCCACCAGCTGGGCGCCGTCACAGCCTTCGAGCTCGAGCTTTCCTCCGAATTCGGCCTCCTTCTCGGCAAGTGCAGGTGGAGATGACATCTCATGTAGATCGTTAGACATCACCTCTACACCAACGTTACTAGTCTGACCTGGAGAGTCGCCGTCGCAACCCAGTTCTGCGATCTGAGCACGATTCGCCTCTTCTTGCTGCTCACTGCGCCTTCTGCGTGGCCGCGAAAAGTAGCCTCCGCCGAGGATCAATAAAGCCAGCAGCACCACGCCAACTACGATACCAGAAATCGCGCCTGTGGTGAGTTCGCTTGATCTGTTCTTTCGCGACGAGACTGGATGGATCGTCACAATATCGCTGGAGACTCCAGGCCTGTGTAAGGATTGTCCCAGTGTAAAGTTCTCCCGCTCCCAATCCACGATGAGATACGCTTCTTGGAGAAAAGTTCGTCCAAGCACAAACTGGCTCTCATCCGCTGCTCTCCTGATGGGGAAATATGTTGTGTTTGTAGTAAACCACGGCTGGCCTATCTGCTGATCAAAAGCTGCATATGGAAGCACGATAGCCGTGGTTTTGTTGATCATCGACGGTGCTGCTATTATGAAGGTGAGCTCTGGTGCATAGTTGAGCAGAGTCTCATGCATGGTAGCGTTCACAAAGTACAATTCCGTGCCATTGTCATAATGCAAGCCAAGCGCGTCAGACAGGGCGTCACATATTGTGCCAGGAAGCCAGAGCTGTGCGACCGTAGAGTCTATCGAGACGTTTAGCCCAGAGGTGTCCATGATTGGTGACACAGTTCCCTGAGGAGTGTTCGTGACTACTAGGCTCTTGAGTCGTACGGTAAGGGACCTCGGTCCTGCAAATATAACTGGAAAGGTAATGTTGCTAGGCTCGAAAGCTGCCTTATCATAGCCTCCCAGGATGACGCTGCCTGGCGCGCTACCTGTTCAAGTTGTTAGCTTTCGCGCTCGATAATGCGTTCTGCGTTATCTGACTTGCGGTAAGCTGCACCAGCGTAGAATCCATACGAGGCCGTAGGAGAGAGGCTGATCTCCTTAGCTGACTCTAACAGTGTTGTCGCATTGTTCGGTAGATTAGAGAAGGTTCCAGGCTGTACTCCAAGGCCAAAAGTCCCGAGCCAGAAATTGTAGCTAGATATGCCGCCAACAAGTTGATCACTGAATGTCGAAGTGTTGGCAGGGGAGCTCAGTGAGATACTGTCCAAGCCGTAGAACGCCGCGTCGCCAGAATCAGGAAAAAGATTATCGTTGAGTTCATAGATTCCAATCTGTTTCCAGCTACTCGATGCGTTGACTTGGAAGCCACCACTCTGTACGCCATTGAAGCCCTGCACTCCTCTAGAGCTTGGACATCCTGCAATGGAAGCGTTACAGCCTTCCGGGAGCGGTATCCAAATCTCACTGCCAACCGTCGAGCAAAGAACATTGAAACCCTGTGGTGGTATGCCAACACTCAATTGGTAGGTGGACCAGTTTCCATCGTTGCCACCCCATCCCGAGGATTGCAGAATCAGAGGTGAAAGAGAATGTGACATGGTCCTGGTTCACATGAGAGACCAGCTTGGATACTGTGATCACCACCTCAAGATCTCGACGACACCGGAAAAGACGATTTGGACGTGAAAGACATGGTCAAATTTGACTTGCCGCTCGGTGAAACCAGAGTGATCATTCTCATGCTCAGCGAAGCTGGGACCGTGTTGAGCACGAGGGCCTTGCAGAGCTTATGTCCTTTATACCTTTTCGGTGCGTGGGACTTGTGTTGGAACACTTGCTTCTTCGGTTCAACGGTGCGAAGGGCGGGCTGGGTATACCATGTCCCAGATCCGTGGGTTTCCAGCATCCCCATGTTCACGATACATGTGGCCCTAATCGACAAACTCTTATGGGCATCTCCATCTGTTACGTAATCACAACGGCCAGCGAGTTCCAAGAGGTATCAAAAAGTGAGAATGGTAGTAAACCTCCGGATTGGACTGTCTATGCTAATGGGGGTGGGTAGGCAGGTATATATAGGCCACGTATGGCGAGAATGACACCTTTTGATCCATCGTTCTCGTATTCATGCCCTTGTCAGGCAATTACCGACTGCTTCCGAACACCATCGCCCATCTGACACCTTCAAAGCAGAACTCTCTACAGTATGATTTCACATCTCTGAGAATTCAATTGTGATATTCTGCTCACCAAACAGGTGATGCACGATTTGTCTTCGCAGGTGTCTTTGTACATCCAGGCGTCAAGTATAATAATTTACTGATGTGAAAAATCGTTGGCACATTCGCTTAGGGCTTCCCACCAGATAATGATGGGTGCTGCGTATGTGTGGTGAGCCTTTCGGTCAATCCTGGTATCAGGAAGGGCCCTCGTCCACCAAGCGAGGCTGGCCTCAGCTCTCAACCCTACTTAAAAATTCGCCCAGTTCTGCTGCTTTTACTTTCAATCGCGTTTCTGCGATCTTCGTTCGTTCTTGTGCTGTTGGAGCGCGAACGGTCTCGTTGCTCCACCGCGGGTCTCGTTGGTCCACCGCGGGCTTCCGACTCGAGCAGTATATCAATCATTCAGCCTATCATCGACTGCTTACAAGCTTGGTTCTGGATGCGAGCAACGTTAGCACTCCGCAAGAGTAATCATGCACGCCCCGCTCCTCCCTTCGAGTAACTCAAGTTGCACTCGGCCCGCAGTGACGTGCGCTTCGTGTCTAATTGGGGCTTCCACCAAAACCTTAACCTTTCCATATAATATCACGCAGACAGTCGATGTCACGATCATACCGTGCGTGACAGGTCTTCCCAATGGCACCAATATCACATATGGCTATGAGACAATTACTCCATCGGGTCTACCAACTCATTCCGCCATGCCTACGGTATTCGAAGACAACTCGACCACGATCTGGGTCACTGATGGTGCGACGTTGTAAGTGGGAATTCACGGCTAGAGCCTCGCTGCCACGACTGATTTGAGCGAAGAACATATCCTACAACGTACGCTTCTTTTGGTAACTTCAGCGGCGTCGCGGCGCCAACTCCAGCCCCTACAGCATGCGCTCAGGTGAAAGATGTTCGTCCCATCTCATTACCAGCTACCACTGACCCGGCATCACTAATATACACTCCAACGGCTGGCACGAACGCGATCAAAGAGCTTCAATTTGGCCACTTGCCGACTCCGCTGCTTGCTTACCTTGATACCCTGTCGACAGTCATTCAACAGCTTGGAGGCATCAGGCCAGGGAACTGCTCATCAACGAGGACAAGCTCTTCACCCGCATGTAAAACTCCACGGCTTTCCATACAAAATTTCACAATCCCATCCAACATCTCAGTAAATGGCCCACCTCCGGAAAACGTAGCTGCCATGCTAGGGGTGTCAGGTCCCCCCGCAATTCAGAAGATTCCTGCTGTGGTACTGAGGCGCACGCCCGGTCCAGTCAAGTTCACGCCGTACACGGTCCCGGATGCAACAGAACCCAAGGTCGAAGCTGTTAATTTGCCAAACATAGGAAACAACAATCAGAATGGCGACAGCCACAGTGATGGTGGATCCAGTAGCGCGCAATTGAAGCACTCCGATCAGCAACAAGCGGTCGGTCAATCACCTTCCAATCCGAATCCTGAGGCGAAACCGGAGGGCTCTAATAACAAGATTTCGTCGGATGGTCAGCTTCTCAATGTCAACGGTGGTTCCTCCTCGTCTGGAAGCACTTCAGCTCCATCAGAAGATGTCAGCGGCAGCATATCGCACTCTCCGGAGAGAGAAGGCGTAGTCACTTCGCCAGGAGGCAGTGACGCCTTCAAACCAGGAGACACCCAATCCCACAAATCAGAAGGCACCGAATCCCACAAATCAGGAGGCTCAGAAAGCGACGACTCCCTTCAATTTGTGGACTCCGGAAATAACAGACCTGCCTCATTGGGGCCTTCTGGATCTGGTCAGGAATCTGAAGTATTTTCATCTTCCTCGAACTCTCAGTCTGGACGGAAAGGGAATTCACAAGTTGCACAAGAAGGTTTATCTGGTGCAAAACTTCTTCTTACAACATCAGGCAACACGAATGCCGCTTCGGGTGGGTCAAGCGACGTTCCACCAGTGTCATCTGGGCAAGACCTCCACAGCGTCAGCGGTCCTGATCGCTATGCGGCGTCGTCACTTGCTTCAAGTGACAACGACCAGTCCTTGGCGTTCTCTGCACACAATGGTGCTGCAAACTTTGGGTTACCCAGTTCAAGCCCTTTGTCATCCGGACCCAATCTGGCAACAGGGTCGTCTAGTGGCGAATCACCTGCTTCGGGTGCCTCGAACCTGAGTGATACTACAAATAGTGGAAAGTCTCCTGGCGCTGGCGCCCCTGCTACAGCTGGTGAACCCACAGGCAATTCCAGCTCAACGACCACGAATACCTCTGCTGCTAGTCGAAGAGGTATATCCGCTCTGGAAACTGTCATGATCATTGCCGCAATTGCTGCCGCTGCATAGAGTGTTTCGTAACTAGGCCTCCGTTTTCAGTCCACCCTGTTAGCTCAGGTGAAAGGCAAAGCGACAGTGAATAGAACCTTTCTTGAGACCTCACTTCTCATAGCTCTTTCTTCTCCCACCCGACTCCACCTAATACTCAACTCTTGTGAATGTAACACAACGTATGCACATCCGGACGAACAAATGGATTGGGCCTGACTCATCGAAACTCAAGAACCAAAATGGCAGCAGGACAATCTGCCCGCAGCTTAGAAGCCAATTTTGTTAGAGGCTACATTTCAAGGCTTCGATCGATGTTTGTGGAAGCAGATATACTACTGCATAAGTGTTCACGCCAATTTAAGCTTTGCCGACGTACAGTACAACTGTGCGAGGAAGGCGCAATGTCGAACTGTGTCTCGGCGCGAGACCTCCAAGTTACAACTCTTCCGTCTTGTCGGCATCTTCCACCGCTATCGACCTACGACTGCATGTTACCTTTGTGTCCCTCACATATCTGTGGAAACTCGAAAGTGTTCTAGCCACCACGGAGTCTTGCAGGACGTTTCGCGGTGCTCACAAAGATGTCATGGTCACCTCGCTATTCAGAGATCGATTGTCCTCTGCTTTCGTTCACACGAAGCACCTGCTGGCCTGGTAGACTGGGCATCGCAAACCTTGGCAGCTTGGCAAGTAGGTCTAGACTCTACACGGCCCAAAGCGTCGACTTATTGCAGTCTCCGAAGAACTACCAAGGATCAGGCAGAACACGCTATATCGGCATTACACCTAGAGATTCTCCTAGCCTGACTGTTAGGAGGCTGTGTATGTATATTATAACAAAACGAGGCGCGCCATTATACCTGCTGCAAGTTGAAGAGAAGCTTAAACGTCTCTTGAAACAGCTGTCACCAAATCTGATCACCATGCTATACAAAACGTTCCTCCTTACTTCCTTTCGCGCCAGCCTCGTCTCCAGCCAGGTATGTGTTCGACATCTCCAATCTAAGCACAATACTTGCTAACCAACCAAAACTCTCAGGGCGTATGCGATCCTTTCTGCAATACATGTTCAGCCCCTGGCGGCATTCTCCAGAATTGCAATGCAGTAAGTCGAAGTCAGTAGCTTATTGCCAAGAGGGTGATTTTACTACAGAGCTCCATAGGATCGGCGATGTGCTAATCCGGGCGAGAGTTGTACATTCGGAGTCTTTACAGATCGCGACGGCAGGTTAGAGGCAGCCTGTTTTATTCCCCGGCCTGGGGATCCGTCGGAAGTTGGAGCGGTTCCGCCGACTTGTACGGACTCGTAGACACCGATCGCAGTGGAGGAGATGCTTATTCTGGTGATGTGTTGCGGCTGGCACTGAATGCTGTCATGAGACCGAGTTGCTGTGTTCCATGCTGTTGTGGCGAGGGGGCACATGTTTTCGAGAACGCAAGTGGTTGCTGCGTAGTAGTACAGTGAATGACAAGTAGTGATGACTTGATGGAAGCAAATTAGAGTGCCCTGACAGTTCTTGTGGCGGGAATTGGGTATACAAGATCTTCTGCTACCTTGCAACCCTGTTCAGCTGTACCCTACATGTGCCACTCCCGCCGTTCAAGACAGTCCGCCTGTCTTTGCGTGTGATTGATATCTTCTTCGTGTCGCTCTTGCGGTTCTGGCTTCTGTCTGTGCTCACTTCGTTTTCTCCTGATACTGCATTTACAGTTCAATGGCATTTCCTTCCTCATCCCAGCATGTGTGCGGTCTGATCTTGACGCCACAAAGGCACGCAAGGCAAGGTATGTCGTACCTGTCATCGATATTCTTCGCTAGAGCGCGGATGTCCTTGACCAATTTCGATGTGCTCACCATTTGCATGGCTTTGCAGTCAATACCTTTCCTTCCTGAGCACGGCTTGAGATGACTCAAATGCTCAAGATTGAAGCTCTGCAGTTTTGAGACAATATCACGGGGCGACTGGTACTCCAGTACCTCCAATGGCCAGAGCTTGATCTCAAATAGATGGCGGACGAATGCAGGCCCTCGACCGCAGACATAGGAGCAGCTGTTTTGGCATACACTGGTGGCTTTCGTTTCACTCTGAACTATCTCTTTGATGCCGCCTCCGATCAGTTTCAGCTTTTTGATACGAATGATTAAGAGCTCGCCTACTTGCTCATCAGTACCTTGCCAAGCGCGACGTCCTGAGCTGTTTACTGACCACATTCTTCCTCGAGAACTTGCTGGCTAAGAAGGCATGGTCGAGGAGTTGACAACGGCAATGATTTGAGAATAGGTCGTATTATTCGCATGCTGAAGTACCTCAGATCTGCCACATCTTTGTACAGGCAAGAGGCGACGTGAAGTAGGTTCTTAGCCTTGGCATCCCTGGGTGGCTCGCGCGATATAGAAAAGGCAGCCCTAATCAGAGGCCAGCGCATTGTGGTGCAGATCATGGCCCTTGCACAATCAGAAATTCCGCAGAATGGAACAATATCCAGAATTTCTGACATGATCGCTATCGAATCGTCATCTTCAGCCCAGGGGAGCCTTCCGTGCAAAATCCAGCACAAGTCCACGAAAGCTTTTGTGTGAAGCGCTGGTATGGTTGTCTCCAGTACTGTGATACCGTGGAATGATCTTTGCATTGTCGCGCGTACCGTGTTCAACTCGTCTGGACGTAGCAATTCAGAGCGGGACTCCAGATCCCTGACTCCCTGTTTGTAGAGGCACGCCTGTTGAGGAGTCAGACATTCGAGTAGCGCTTGACCGAGTTTCGGAATCGCCGCTCCCATTATGATGGGGCAGATAAAGATTGGAATGCCGACATCTTTAGTTACTTGACTCGCGGCAGTTTCATGCGCGTACCTGGCGCCAGCACGTCGGCTCTGGGACAGCAGCGCGAATTGACTGTTCGACACAATGTAAATGGGGTCGTCCTCGGATGCCACGGTTGCGATGTCGCGATTGGCAGCGGCGGTGGGTACAGGTCGCGGCTTGTTGTGTCTGGCAAAAGGCGTTTGGAGCATTTGAGCTCAAACGGTCGTATGCTCCAGCGATCTGTGCGCGCGTCACTTCGAGGGCAAACAAACACTCGAAGACGCGCCGCGCAGAGCCTCCGGTGTGACTGACAACAGGAATTCATCGAGCATTTGTCGCTCTACCTGTACCTCGAGCTTCTCCTTCCAGGCGAACTGACTTCTTCCAGATCCCTCTCCCGCCTCCCTCTCGACATGGAGGGCATACGACGCCCATCTCTCTCGCGTTCTTCAACCCTCTCCTCAAACACCACCCTCTCCCTCGGACTCCTCACAGGCGAAATGGCCCGGCTGCCTCCCCCTCTCGGACTTCTCGCAGGCGATATCGCGCGACTGCCCGTCCTCCTCGAACTCTTCCTCCTCCCCTGCTTCACCGCGCCGGGTCGCATAACATACTCCTCCGTCTCTCGATCATATCCAAGAATTTCAGTCTCCAATTGCCAAAGTGGTGCTTCCGGCAACACTTTCACAAAGCCATCTGCAGGCCGATCTCGTGCTTTCCAAAAGATATTAGGTCGTTTTGCGGCTCCATCCTCGGGCGTCTCAATCACAAGCTTCCAGTCTTGCATTGCTCTGCAGTCGTAATCTCCTCTGTCGTTCAAGCCAGGTCCTCGGAGTTTGTACCTCGCTCGCACAGAAGGATGAATGTACTCGTGGGTCTCCATGAGTGGATCATCAGTCTGACGACCATTCGTGGGATTGACTGCAGTGTAGCGACCGGGCGTTCTGGTATTGCTGCCGCCAAGCGCGTACACTCCTTCCATGCCACTGAAGATCTTTCCAAAGCTCCATCTTCGTGATTTTTGATCTGTCTTCTCATAGTAGTCTTCCACATCCTCGTACTGTTCGTGTACATAATCGAGATCGAAGTCCAGAAAGGGTTGGCATTGTGCCATCATCCAGGCTAAGCTGATAGTGGCGATTTGCTGATCATCATAGCCTCCGCCGACGTTGCTATGCGCTCCCGGGAACCACACTTGGCGTAGTACAGTGGTGTTGTCCTCGAATTTCTCCCATAACGTCGGCGGGAAAGCGAATCGTCGTTCGTCCAGTGCCAAGGCTTGGAAAGCATACTCGATGTGATTCCCGAGCGAGGTATCGTAGAACGACAACTCCTTCATCGTAGCGGATTGCAGGCCTAATCGAGTAAGCCATCCTATCTTCGGGGTTCCAAGACTTCCTACAGTATCCCACACGCCCACGACTCGAACAGGAACTTCAGGATTCGTCAAGCGCCGCCGTGCCAATTCCTCTCTATACTCCGGGCTGGATGCAGGTGGTTTGTTCGGAAATGGGAGATCTGGATGTTTCGGCACGTAGTCCGGATCATGTTGGTGCTGGGTGTCCCGGAAAATCTCAGCCAGATAAGGCAAACCATCCTTGGTCAAAACTCCAACATCGCCAATAAGTCCTGCTATGCTGCGTGCACTGAATGCGCCCCGTGAAAATCCAAAGATGAAAATTTCATCTCCGGGCTGGTAGTTGTTGGCGATGAAAGTATACCCTTCCCGAACAATCTGTGCTAGACCTTCGCCAGAAATGCCAAGAAGTTTGTTCGTGATGCCGCCACCTGCTCCAACACCCCAGTGGTAATATACAATCTGTTGTATACCATCCGAGCTGACAGGTTTGATAGCTCTGGAGATGCGGGTGATGTTGCTGGGTATAGCGAGACTGTTCTTGAGGCTGTCGCTACTAGAGTTCAACCATGTCCCTGCAGCATGCTCGTCAGCTTCCTTCGAGTCCTTGTGTCACCTCGGATCCCAAAAAAATTGAGGACCGACCGTCTTCGCATAATACAATCCTCTTCCCTGGCCGGATATCGCGCACGCGACTTAATGCGCGGGAGTTGCTCCGCCGCTGCTCACTCGCCATTGGCTCAGCCGCCGACGGTCTCGATGAGTTGGCCAGCTAACGCCACGATCAAGCTCCAGTTGCGGTTGTTGTCTCGTCGCATGGTATGTCGTTGTCTCACGATGCACACAAGTGTTTGCTACAATCTTGCGTCGCGTCGCGATGTATTGATTTTTTTCTCGCGGAACGCTGATCAGGTTGGGCAGCAGTCGTAAATTCCGCCACAAATTGACAGGTGGCTGGGACGGGCAGCTAAGCAACGTTCCCAAATTGCGAGTTGACAACGAGTGGTTCCCTCGTGTCAAGAAGAGCCTGAGGCCGTTCTATGCAAGGCGCTCAAGGCCTTCTTGAAACTGCTCGTTTTTCCACATGACGACGCCTGTGGTGGATCTGCATGAGTGGTGCGCCCGGTTATACGCAGTGCCAAGACGGATAAAGGTTCCATCGGGTATTCGGAGAGCGCGTTGGACTCCAGCTTGTCGCGTACTTCTGGACTTCCAGCAACTTGCCTACGAGTGACGATCAGTCACCTGCCATTTGAGTCCATCTGAATACGTTTCCGGCGTCGCGTACGGACGACGATCTGAACGTGCACCAATCAATCTGCCCAGAGGCCGTGAGGCTGTAACTATTCACCATACAGCAAAACCACAGCACCCGCGACCGCGATTAGGCATTGCCCAGCATGCCGCCTTTTCGCGATGATCAGATCTTCGTATGTTGTTGAGCAGCCACGACTTGATGCAATGGTGCTAATGTTACGTCTCAGATCATTGCGCCGGGCTCGCAAACCACCCTGGCGCAATTAGGCCTGCCCGAATCCTTCACACCAGCACGGTACCGACTTCGATCGCGAATGTTTCCTGGGGAGCAAAAGGGAGAATACGAGCCGATCAAGATCCGGAAGAAGGAAAAGGTTATATCATCAACTGAGAATGGCACCGAAAACGGCACGACAAATGGCGAAACGAAGACAGACGAGGCCGAGTGGGAAGAGGATCGCATATCAGAGGAGGGCGCAGTGTGGCCCATCCAGAACGGCAGCATTGTGGACTGGCCCTGTTTCTATGCGCTGTTGGAGCATGTCTACAATACCGTCAACCCGCCTTTCCACACACCCATCCTTCTGATAGCAGAACCGTGTTGGACTCACAAGGAGTACGAAAAGGTCGCGCAATTCATTTTCGAGAAGTTCAAGACGCCTGCCTTGGCGATGATGGATTCCGCGGTCGCGACGACATACGCCTACGGTATTCCGACTGCGACTGTGGTGGATGTGGGACTGAATAAGGCAGATGTCAGCTGTGTTGTGGATTTCATGCTGCAAGATGTCGGACGAGGAATTGCTGTGCCAGATTGCGGAGGAAACGCAATGACGGATCGCTTGGTGGAGCTTCTGGCAGGGAGGAAAGGCTTCAATCGAGATGTCTGCGAGCAATTGAAGCGAAGTCCGATTTGCGAGATTCTGGGAGCAGATGTCGAACTGCCGGATGCTGAAGGTGGAGCAGAGAATCCTGCAGCTGCAGCGTCGACAGGTGCTGGCGGTGCTGCGCCTGGACAGCGGAAGCAATCAATAGCGGGCGAGCTTCCACTTGGGCCCGGGCCTGGAACTCAAGTTGGTGAAGAGAAGAAGCTCGAGGATGAGGAGGGTGTACTGGATGTCGCAAGCATTGTCACGAGCGGCAACATGGCCGAATACTTGGCACAAAAAGAACGCGAGAAGCAGGAAAAGGCCGCAGCCAAGCAGCGTAAACCGAGCGAAGGCCAAACACAACAGCAACAGAATAAGCCCGCGAGGTTGGCCAACTCCAAGCGGGCGAGAAATACTTTCATCTATGAAGACTTCGCGCTTCACGATGCAATGAAGAAGGCAGGCAAGAGTGCACAGGAGCTGGTAGATATGCAGACTGCACTTGACGGCTCAAGCAGGAAGCAAAAGACACCAGAGCCGCAATCTGCAACCTCGGACAAGCCTGCAGACGCGTCATTCGAACAGCAAGACGGTACGACAGAGAACGCGCCGACAGGAGGACTTCGACGAGAGATCGAGGTTGGAGCCGAGCGCTTTCAAGCAGCGTCAGGGGGTATCCTCGAGCGACTTGCCGATGCCATCCATCGAACAGTGCTGTCATGCGGCGAGATCGGGAAGCGAAGCGAACTGTGGGATTCCCTGATCATCCTCGGCAACGGAGCGAAGGTACGAGGCTTTAAGGAAGCTTTGGTCGCAACGCTGCAAGCCAAGTACATCATTTCGCCCTCGTCAGCAACGATCTTCACATCAGAGTTGCCCTCAAATTTCTCGACACCGATTGCCACAGGCGCGAACACACCTCAGCCTGGTCAGCAGCCCCAACATGGTGGAGTCAACCCTCTCCTGCACGCTGCTCTGACAGCGCAGAACCCACAACTTCACCCATCGCAATCTATGGGCCAGTCACCTGTACCACACGGAATGCACTCAAGCGGGCACGGGCAAACGCCGACCAGTATCAAGATGGCCAAGATCCCAGAGTACTTCCCTGAGTGGAAAGAGGTGGGTTACGAGGAGGCGACTTTCCTTGGCGCGCAAGTGGCGGGCAAGCTACTGTTCATTGTGGATGGAGGGTCGAGCAAGGGGTACATGACTAGGACAGATTATAATGACCAGGGTCCGAGCGGGATACATGATGTACGAATGTGAGAGGGCGATGATGAGAATTTTCCTGTGCGATAGGCACTTGCAAAAGTAAGAGATGGTACTTTTTCTTGCACGCGGAAACGAATGCTGCAAGCTATGAAAGAATAGAGAACAAGAACTTTTGCAGACTCAATTCCTGACCGGCTTGCGAACGCCAATGTCGAATTTCGCGAGTAGCTTGCTTTCCACTTCGCCTTTTATTACGACAGCACCACTGCCGCCCGTGTTCTCGGCCGCTCGTGCTTCATCGCACAGCGCCATCTCCTTCTCGTACCCGAAGCGCTTCGGACCTCTTACATCACAGCGCACCCTTCCTTTCCATTGCCACTCTTCTTCTGCTTTCCGCCCTTCCAACCACCGTTCATCTCCGTCAAAGCACCCTTCTCCTCGACCATCATATAGTCTTCTTCCTCAGACTCCTCAACAGGATCTTCCTCCTTGGTTCCTGCAAGAGAGACGTAGTATTTCATGATATTTAACCTGAGATCAATCGAGTCAGTTATACACCGCAACAGACGAATTGGACAGTACGGAACTTCCTCTCTCCTGCCAGCTCTCGACAGACGCTGATCGATTTCGCTCTCTCTCAAGACCTCACCACATTGCATGCAGTCGACTTTGAAAACTCGAGTCTCTTGGAGCGTCTCGAGTGCATGCTTATCGAAGCATGTGGCGCAGATCTCGTTGCTATGGTCGGCGCATCCGCCGCGGAAGTGGTGGGGTGGGGCGAAGGTGTTGCATTGCTTGCAGATCGCCATAGTTTCGGATTCTTGTTTTGGTTTCGAGTGGTATGTTTTGTGTGTCGGGTATAAGCTGTACAGTCGTGGATAGGAGTGTGCGTTTGTACCGAAGGAAGAGGTGAAGGAGTGAAGAGAAATGCAGACTAGCGTCACGCACGGACCTGGAGTGAATGGGAGTGGGTTCGGCATGTGCTGTGAACTTTGAGTGGAGGGCTGTATACTGTGTCAATTTGAGAGTATAAAGCCAAGTTTCATGTGATAGATAGGTTGTATGATGGGGTTCTCTCTTTTCTGCTTGCAATGTTCTTGTGCAGTTGGATGTTAGCAAACACAGGAATTGTAGTCGTCAAAGAAAGATCGTGATTGGCAATTGTAGCTCAATCGCTTTAGTATGACTGCCGTGTGCATCTTTGACGGCTGGTGGTTCGCAACCGGCTCCCTTTCTTATTTCAATGGACTCTTGACGCGCTACGCCCTTACTTCCGTTTTGTCTCTCTGGAAGAGACCAGTTGCGGCCATGCTTAGTGTTTCCGTTTCGCGTGCCTCAGTGCTTGAGAAGAAGGCTGAGTTGCCTGCCCGAGACAATACAACATGCCTTTTGGCTCAGTGACGAATCAAATGTGCCTCCTTTGCATTGGAAGTCTCTCATATCACGCAGCATGCCTTATCACGCTTCTTCTCACTGTGGTCGCCGTCTCTCATCTCCATCAATACATCTTCCTTCTCCACCATGACAAAATCCTCCTTGTCAGATCCTTCAACGTGTTCTCCATTCTAGATGGCGGCCACTTCCTCTTTGACTGGCTCGGCAGCCTCTGGCAGCCGGTTCTTCTTCAGCACTTCATACCTACTACCATGTCAACGGTTTTTCCAACTAGATAAGATTCGATCGCATCGCTACAGCTCGATACACGTCTCTATTTATGGCAGTTGGTAGTTTGCACTATGCTCGTACGCTTATTTCCAGAGCTTTTTGACCTGCTACAGAGTTCTCTCCCATATAACTCTGCTGGAAGTATCCATCTGCGGCCATGATACGGCCATGCGTACTTTCGCCATTTTTTATGTTCCATACCTCATGATGGCGGCCGTGCTGCTCATTTGAAAGCGTTTTCTGGTACTCAAGCACTCGACAGCTTCTCGTACTTCTTCGTTCTCTCACATCATGTATCATGCCTTGCTGTGCTTCTTGCCACCTTGAATGCTGTCGTTCATCTCTGTAGGCGGAACCTCCTTCTCGACCATAACGAGCTTCACCTCGTCAGACTCCTCCACAGTCTCCTGCTTCTTGGTAGCAGTTACTTCTTTCTCAGCTCGCTCGGCAGCTTCTTGCAGAAGGCTCTGTTTCAAATCCCAGTACCTGGAATCTTGTTAGCAGTTGTGACAGAGTTGGAGACATCACTCGACTCAACTCACTCTCGGTAGGCTCCATGTGACAAGCCGTACACGATCTCGTTATCACTGAGGGTGCTGGCACACTTGCATGTGATCATAGTGGCTCGAGTCCGCTCGACTGTCTCCAGCACATACTTGTCGAAGCACCTGTGGCAGATATCGCTGGCGTGTCATGCACAAGGTCCGATGTACACTATACGTGTAGGGAACTGGCGGCAGACTTTGCACAGATTCATGATTGCGAGCGTGTCCATTGATGTAGTGTGATGGTAAAATCGGTGAAGGGGATGGGTTGGTTGATGAAGCCGATGATATGAAGAGTGTGGTGCTGTTGTGACCAAGTAGAAGATTGAGAGGAGAGACGTGCACCAGCGGGATAAAATCTTCACTTGCGCAATGCACGTGCCCCTGGTGGGGAGGAGACATCTCGAGTATAGAGCTACAGGTGCGATCATAGTATCTGCAGTACAGTCCTGACCTGCAAGCGATGCCGTGAAGATATACTGCTCCATCTTCGCCGCTTGCTGCGTTGTTTGACTCCTGGAGTCTAGCAAACAACGATCTTGCTGGCAAGATCGAAATCTGTCACGATGCTGCGTTGATTGCTGTGGAATGATTTAGGTCTACCTATTTATCTAACCGCTATTGTCCACATTTCACGAACAGAGAGCGGAAGACAAGGACCGCTAGAGACTTGGAACGAGACTGGAGAAATATTCACGATTACAGCAGCGGACACTATCCTTCCTTTGAATGCCAATCTACGCTGGTGTAATGGCTATTGTGGACTGCTAGAAGATGGTGCCATGTAGGAGCATCGTGTAGCGGTATCAGAAACGTTACTTTTTGTTCCAGAGCCCCTGATCTTTCTCTGTAGCCCCTGAACATGCCCTGGTGCCTTTCACATCACCACACAGGCCTGACCATCTCTGTCTTTCTGTCCGCCGTTCACAGCGCGATAGCCCGATGCCATGGCATCGCACCTATCCACGACCACAAAGTCCTCCAGCTCCTGATCCTGCGCCACAGCAGCCTCGATTGACTTCTGCTGTTCCATTTGCAGTTTCTGCTGTTGCTTCATTCGCTCTACTCCCAAGTAGTACTTTGCGATTACGTAGCTGTCGAAAGGCCAGCAGCGCTCTCAAACCAGGCAAAACCGACCCGACTTACTTTGAAGATACCTTTGCCGACATGCGACTTTCGAACTCAATATTGGTGAGCTTCTCGCCGCATTGTTTGCAGAGAACGGCTGATGCTTGAGGCTTGCCCATCTTCTCAAGAGCCAATTTGTCGTAGCACTTGATGCAGACTTCGTTCTTGTGGGTCGGACACCTGCCCCGAAAGCAGTGTGGTGGCGCGTACGTGTTGCATTCTTTGCAGACCGTCATGGTGGCGAAGTATCTGCGATTGGAATGATGATGGGTATTGCGTTTGTGCCGTGACGGCTTTCTGGAAGAGATGAGCTGGAGCTCTGTAGCTTTGCAGCCGGAGAGAGCACAAAGGCGAAAACTCGGACTAGCGCGGTGCACGGACCAGAAGTGAACAGAGCGTGCTGGGGCAAAGGTTGAAGAGAAGGAAGGACAATTTGAGTATAGCGAAATAAGTGTACATATAATCTCTAGCATACGAAGTCACATGTCGTGGATGCCGTGAAGGCATTAACTATCGTCCGTTGCTTGCTGTATTGTTTGGGTCGTCCGATTCGAGCAAACAAATCTGCTTCCAACAGGGCAAGATTCTCTTTGGCATCGCTAGCTGTATCTGTATGGCCATAAATGCAACTTTCGCTTCCGTCACTCCCCTAGAAGCCACAAATAGCATGTTGGTAAAGGGCCAACCTTGCGTGGCTTCAATTCAGGCATTTCACATCATCGCGCAAGCCTGACCCGCAGTCCACTTCTTCCCAACTTCTCCATTGCAGGCATTTTCCGTCGGAGTATCGGTCTTCTTGACCAGCACAAATCTGTCCTTGCTCTCGCCAATGCTATCACCGTCGGCGTGATTGCGAGCAGCATCTTGACCCCTTATACGTGCCACAGCCATTTCGTATTTCGCACCGATGTACCTAGGACAAGGTTAGCTGCAGACTCGAGCGTGTATTTTCCAGTTTCCAACTAACTCTAGCAGATACTTGCTCGACAGACGTTTCTCGAGCTCAATCTCGTCGATGTGGTTGCCGCATTGCGTACAGTATACCTTCGGGGCATGTCCCTGTTGACTCAACCTGTTCGAGGCGATCTTGTCCCAGCAGGTGTCGCAGACATCGTTCTTGTGCGTCGGGCAGCTGCCACGGAAGCAATGCGATGCTGAGAATTGGTAGCAAACCTGGCAGAAGGGCATATTTGCGAAATCTTTGCTGTACTTCGAAGTGTATTGTTGAGCTGCAGGCCGGTGGAGAAGTTTGCTGGGGCCAGGAAGGAAGTGAAAGGAAGGACGAAGTCTGGACTAGCAAAGGCACGTGCCAGCGAAGTGAATGGACGATATCTGCAGACTCGAGGGTTTCTCTACCTGAAAGAGCGTTGGCTGTCCAGGAATTGCGAGCTCTGTCACTGTATGCCGTCGAGCTGCCAGATGTTTATTGAATATTTGTGGTACCTCTTTTCAAGAGTTTTGTCATTGTGTGCCCATCCTTATCGAATGTTTCGTATGCTGCCATCAAGCGCTCACCACTTCATGTTACATGTTGCAATACCTCTCACATCACTACGCAAGCTTGTCCCTTCACCCCGACTTGTCCGCCCTGTGTGTGCTGAACCCTCGCCATTGGCACATCGTCCTTCTCTACCATGACGAAATCGCTGAAGTCTTCTTCGCACTCGCCCTCCACAGCCTTCTCTGCGACCTTATCTGCTCCCATTTGTGCCAGGGCTTTCATGTGTCTTGCAACAGCGTATCTGTCATGTGTTTAGCGACAGAATCGATCAAGAAACGTCGAGTTGACTTACTCATAGTACATCTGCGTGGAAAGCCGGTCCTCGAATTCAGTTTCGTCGATTGTTTCCCCACATTGGATGCATTCAATCTTCTCGAGTCGACTCAGGCACATGTTTCTTGCTGCAACTTTGTCCCAGCAGTGGCTACACACCTCATTATCGTGTGTTGCGCAGCCGCCGCGGAAGTTGTGCCGGGGTAGGATGTTGCAGCACGCCTTGCACATCATCTCTGCGAAGTTTATGCGGTGCGTGCGTGATGGGAGGTTTGGTTTTGAACCGGTTGTGGCTGCTCGAAGAAGATGCTTTTGTAAACAAAGAACAAAGTGAATGGTGCGATGAACCGGGGCTAGTGTAAGCATATGCCAGCTGTATGAACTAACGCTCTTCACAGCAGACTCGAGGCTGATCCAACTGTTCATGTAGTATGCCACGCCTGCAAAATGCTGCATGTATATCTTTCGGAAGTCTTTGCATTGCATATATCTCACCACCTGATGTCAAGCTTACTGCTGCCAAGCTTCGATGGCAACGTTCTGATCGCGAAAGGAGACCAAATTAGTGCGTATGATGCATTGACAAGCGTGAAGAGCCATCAACAAGATAAACTAAGTGCAAGGTTCTGCATAGTATAGGCAAAGACGGGCACGAGTGGTCTCCACCATGTGTGAAAGACATACATAGATGGAACACGCTTTTGAAGTCTCACTGCTTGCCACCTGGCAATCTCCCATCGGAGCCAGCAAACCTAGCTAGAACCAGTGATATCGTTTCCTGGTTGAGCAAAGTTCGATTGCTTGCGGCAGTAGTAGGCACAGGATGGTCGCTGGCTTTGCAACTAGCCACGAGTTCCATCGACATCCCAAAGGGCACGACTTCAATGGTAGCAGCATGTGGAAAGTGGTTGCAAGGAAACTACCATGAATATACAGTGCAAGGCTAGAACACTCATCGTAAAAGATTCCCAGGTTTCATTTAAGAATTGAGATAGTGTTAGCGTACATGCCGACGTCCTGCGTCTTACAAGATGCCCAATTCTCCAATTTCCGACTCACTCCACATATTTCATAATGCCATACAAATCGCAGTGATCATTCCAATCAATCATGGTTTTCTTTCTTGCAAGACTCTATGCACCTGCACCGGCGGCTTGGTTCTTGAGCTTCTGGGCCTCAACATGAGGTCTCCACTTGGCGATATCGGCCTTCGCTGCCTTCATGAACTTGGCCTCGTCGGCTGGAACCTTAGGCTTGCCCTTGATCTTGTTCACAACGGCTTTGGCGCCCTTGGCAACGGCGCTAAAGATGCTGCGCTGCTGGAGCGAGAGATTAGGTCTGAGTGTCAGATCGGCGTAGTGATCGCCCAGAGCTGGGAGTCCGGCAACTGGGATTCGGATTGAGTTCTCGGCATTATACTGTTCCTATCAGCCGATGTTTGTAAATTGCGAGGTTCATGAGGGCTTACTGGGTTGCCTTCAACTGGGAAAGCGAATACACCCTGCCAGAAGAGGGCAAGGACCGTGAGGAAACAAAGTGCGACGCGCATGGTTGCTGTGTTGATGGAACTTGACGGACGAGTAGAATAGAAAAGGATTGGTGCTGGCCGAGTCCTGCTCTAGGCTTCTTGTTGTTCAGATTATTGTTGTGGTAATGAGAATCTGACTGACATTGCGGTCGCCGCCAGCACCTTATATGCTGAAGATTCAGAATCCTCGTCGTTTGCCTTCGGAGAACTAGACTTGTGCACAAGTCAGCATCATACGGCCGCGGTAAATTCATGCTTGTCAAATCTGAGTGCCGTTTCGGGGCATGAACATGTTTCAAAACTGGGTCTCTGCCACCAAAGGGTATGCAGTGTCGGTAGAAAAGGGAAAACCGGATGTGTGCGTAGCCAAATGCTATGCTCACAGTAGACATGGTTCGGCAATGCAAGCAGGAACTCTTGACAATCGCCAGGGCTATCCTATAGAAACCGCCGTGTCGCACAATATCACGCCACAACACAACAATACCTTCTCCCACTGCAAGTCAGATGGTTCCTGTATGCTGTCGATTCCCTGTGCCTCAGATATGAGAACAATTCTTAATCTCTTGTTGATTGGATCCAATTTGAGGCTTCGTATGTTACGTGCAATGGTGTGGGGACTGTTTCAATTGGTGCTAGTACAGTTCAGTCGGGCTATTAAATGCCTGTAGAGCTTAGCGATCATGCACCATTGCCAAGGCTCCAGCATGTTGTATAGCGATCATCCATGTTTTCGGCCATTCAGTGCGGCGCTACTATAGCTTTTTGCCGACCATGGTGTTAGTCATGGAGCACCAGACGTGCTGTTTCCAGGCACTCGGAGCCTGTTCGGTGTTCTGAGGTCTGGGCCGCGAACACAACCTCAGCGTCTGTGCAGAATACAGTTCGTCTGAAGCTGGAACCGGACAGTCTTTCGGAGTTTTGACAATATCAGCACGCAACATAGCAAATGCCCGACTTTAAATACAACACCCTTAGCTTGGCTTGGCTTTTCGCTCTCACCGCAATGGGTCTATGCTTGTCTTGACGTCGTAACTTCAATCAGAAGTGACAGTCCTGAGCAGCTGTAAGGATGCCACTGTTCGGCGAATTCTCACCTAGCGATGTTGCGGATGAACCGGTTGTGCTGAGCGTCGCGCTGATCTGCCAGGTTGTGGGCGAGCGCTGGATGAACCACTGGTCCTGATCTTGTCGTCGCACGCTGCACATTTTTGTGCTGCTGATCGCGGCCCGCTCATGGTACTGTAATGAAGAATGATAGGGGAAAGATGAGATGGAGTCTCGTGGAAAGTGAGGTCGTGGTCGCTCTTACTAAGACGACTCCCGGGCCGGTGTCTCTCCACCTCATCCGACTCCAACGACCACCCAGCAGCCAAGCCGACAGGTTTTACGCTTCTTTCATCAGCCACCTTTGTGCTATGTGAGCTCGACATCTTCACCACTTGATAGTTGTCTGCTATACATGGAGCAAGGCCGTTCCGCACGCAGTTCTGACAAGCAAATATCGGCCATTGTCCACCAGATTACCCGCTACCCCTGCATTTGACCTTGGTCGAAGTCTCCACAGTATCGACTAACCGGAGAATTGCATGCAGTATGTCGTTCAAACTGTATGTTGCGGTTGGAATAATAGACAAGAGCTACAGATGCCCAGCCCTAAGATTCTGCGAAGCATCACGACGTTCGTTGCTCAAGCATGGTGCTAAGAAGCTGGACAAAAATCGTGCTCTCATTGAGCATGTTGAAGCATACTAACAAGGCTTTCAGTTACCAATGAGTGTCACTGGGAATCATCTCGTTCGGGTATGGAGAGTACGAAAGCTGAAATCTGCAGTATGATTTCGCTGTTCATGGAACTGTGTGCAACGCGGGTTGCGAGAACAGAGCCAAGCATAAATGCACATGAGCAGAAAACGATGTTCCAACAGAACGATGTTCCAACATCTTCAACCCAGTAGTCCAGCATTTCAATTCTCCACCTCCTAGACATCGATCATAGTCCATTCCTCTTCAGCCTCAGCGTCAGCGTCACTCCTCTCAACGAGAATGAACCCGGCATCTTCCTCTGCCTCCTTGTTCTCTTCTCCAGCATTCTGTTCGGCCTTCCTTCCCCCCTCATCTCCCTCGCGTTTCTTATCGACGACCGCTTCCAACTTGAAGGCAGCCAATACGGCGTCCTGCCTATTCTTCTCCTTCTTTCCCTTGACCTCCAGGTATCTGTCTTCTCGTTAGCAAGTCCTCGAAACAACACTCTCCTTTGACTCGAAGCCTCGACACTTACCTTAACCAGAGTCCCTCACCAGCTCTGATCCGGATCTCGTCGTGCCCCAAGACCCTCCCGCAGAAGCATTTAATCATGCCGCGATCCTCAATCTTCATACTGATGGGCTTCTTCCAACAGTTGTTGCAAACTTCATTGTTGTGGAGGGGGCAGAGAATGCCACGAAAGTTCCCCGCGGGGGCGCGGTGATGCAGTGCGCAGCGGGGCATCGTGGCGTTGCGCGGTTGAAGATGACGATGACCTGGGCTGCTTTCGTGTTCGATGCAGAGATTTCTAGGAAATGTTTGCGTGAAGAGATCGTGTTGAGTCCAACGAGCCAGAAGGACTTCAAAAGTCAAAAAGCGCAGCTAGCGTCGAGCTCGGACCGGGAAGTGAATGGGCCATGGTGAATAGCTGCCAGCGCGGCTCTAGAAAGGAAGGTCAGACACTCTCTCAAACCTGTGAGGTGTTTTGAGGGAGGACAATTGCTTACTTGTCGTATTTGCGGGTTCGAACATTGTAGAACTGTATGTTCTTTGCGCCCTGCTCTCGTTTCTTGACGAATCGCGTAAGTGATGATATCACGAACTTGAACCGCCGCAGCAGCAGTGTTGTTCCCATGCTTTCGAACGACAAGCTGGTACTGTCATCAACGCTCAGAGGCAGAAGCATGTCGTATTTCTCGGCTTGCGTGATGAACGATCCGCGAGACTCTGACGCTGTGTCATGCTCGCCGCGGAGAATTCTTGAAGAGAGTTCCTCGTCCCTTTGCTCATTCGCGTACTAAACAGTGCCGTCGTCGCACAGGCTCAATCCACATAGCGCGGCGAGATGCAGTGGAGGCGGTTGTGCTTCGTTCTTCGCATGGCCGGCCCACAGGACAAGACATTGCCACTCCTACTTCCCGGAGTGAGCTTCATTGGGGCCGTTGTACCAAGCATTGAGAATTTTCTTGGCCTCGTAGTCGCTGTCCCCAATTGGACCCGATCGAGTGCACTTGAAGGTTAGAATTGAAATGCCATCTCCACAGATTCCGATTTCTCGGCCAGAGGACTCACCATTTTCACATCGAGACCAGAGTGTTGTAGAGTATATAGAAAGTTGTGGTATTGTGTATATACGAGAATGAAAGAAGTCAATTGAGTTGATGATGATGGAGGGAGGGAGATTGTGGGCCAAAATAAACGTTTTCGGAATCGGCCCTGTCGGTGAAAGGGCGTTTGAAGCGAGCCGGCAGGATGCGTTTGAGTAGCAAACATCCAGTTGAGCAAAGGCAACTTTTGCCTTAATTCATTGACGTGGTTGCGGATAGTTGCACAAACGATAACGATGCTGAGGTCGGTGAGCTGAGAAGCATGAAAGAGACTGCCGGAGATTGATTATTCGTCTGCTTCTCGTTCACTTTCTGTTGGTTCCCGAGCCATGGCTTGGTCAGATGTTGGAGCGAAGATCGAATTACACAAAGACTGGGTGAGCTCGGAGTCACATTGCCTCTACCAGTCATCAGCAAGATGCCAGGAAACTACAACGAGATGGACCATTGCATACTCTCAACCCTTGTCCCTCAAGCAGCAGCAGCCACACCACTAGCCCCACCCGCAAGTCTCGGTTTCAACGCAGTCCCTCTCCTACTCAACGACCCAGGCCCCGCACTCTCCGAACCCCCCTCCTTCTTCCTCACCCTCCACAACCTCTGCACCATCCTCACCCCCTCAACAAACTTCCTCTTCCTCTCCAAACTCTTCTCATCAATGCCCCATGCAACTTTAATCCCCTCAAACCACTCCGTATCAAGTTTAATCTCCCCGCCCACCCAAGTATGCGTAGCCGGATCGGTTATCTGCTTGAATTTCGCGAAATCGAAAGCCGGGATGACGAGATGCGAATGTTTGGGAGAGCAAATATTCGGACCGAGTTCGCCGGCGAGGAGCTTTTTGTAGCAGTTCTCTTCGAATTGTACGTCGAGACAATCTTTGCAGGAGTAGAGGGTGCGGTCGATGTAGGTCCATTCGGTGCCGCATCGGCCGTCGCACGAGCTGGTTAGCAGGCCTTCGAGTTTTTCGCGCTTCTTTGGTGGGGCAGTTTTGTCGTCTTCGATTGCTTCCGCCGGCTTGTCTGCGGTTGGTTTCTGTTCCTGTTCCGAGTCGTGCACATCCGCATCTTCACGCTCTGCTCCGGCAACCGCCTGCTCTGATATCGTTTCGGGCGCAGGCTCCGGAGAAGTGGCTTCGTCTGCTTGCTTCTCAGGCTCAGCCACTTTCGTATCTGCTCCGTCTGCCTCATCACCAACAGCATACAGCGCGATGTCATCTATCGTGCCTATGCCACTCGGCATGAAGACCGACCAAGCCGCAACAGCATTCACATCATCGTCCAGAGCCTGCATGGTTACCGCAAGTCGATAGAATCCATTCTTGAAATTCTCTTCCGTGTGCATCCACTCCATGCCACGCTGCAGATACTCCCGGACTGCGTCTTTCGCACGCCGTTCATCGCCAGCCAGATGCCAGAATCTCGCCAATGTTATTCGGAGATCCTGATGTTCCTGTTGCGCGATGGAGTCTCTCAGGTGGGTCAGCTTTTCCAGACGAATGGCATACTGGGTCGCCTCAGGTGAGAGTGGCAGGCTCAATCCAGTTTCCTTGGCCATGTCGAGAAGATCGATGGCGAGCTTGGTGGCGTGCAAGCCCAAGACATCAGAAACGTAGCCGTCGTCTTCGAGCTCTTCGGACAGGGGTTTGTATAAATTCTGCTCCATTTCTTCCATTGCAAGTAGCCTGTTCTCTAACAAGGCAGTCGCGCGCAGAACACGCGAATGGCAGAGGCCCAGGTACAGTAGTATACACCATTTGGTTCCTGACTCAGGTGCATTCACATGAACTTGAAGTGCCTTTGTGTAGTGCTTCTCCAGGGAGTCGAGTTGTCCAACGCGTCTTGCGGAATCGCATATGGGATCGTGAAGGCCTCCGCTTCGCTCATAGTAGTACATGACTTCGGTCAGCCACGTTGAGCCTTCTGTGCCGTGTTCTTTGGCCTCTAGGTCTTGTAGGAAGCGCAACACGTTCTCATGTTTCCCCTGCGCTCGTAGAACTTCGATCAGGCGTACCACGGATGACTGGAAGAAAAAGTCGACTTCGGGCCTCTTCATTGCCTCTTCCAGCAAATCTGAATAGGTCTTTTCCGCTGCCGTGTAGTCCTTTCGCTCACGTTGGAGAGAACCATAGTAAGGCAACAGAGAGCGGTAATGAAATTCCTTGTATGCGTCGTTGTCGCTGTTCAAGAGCGCTTCATGGTCCCGGAACAGACTCTCGATTGTGTTCATGGCACTTGTAGGATCCTTCGCAAGATACTGAGCTTGCACAAGGCTGAACTTCAGCTCCCAGTCGTCCGCTCGCAGCTCGATTGCTTTTTGTGTCCTGGGAATTGCGGCAAGATAATTGCCAGTGTTTGATAGTGTTTCTGCCATGCATTTGTGCCACTGCGCAGGGTCGTCAGTGTCGTCTATCATCTCCTTTGCCCATTCTTCGATACGCTAGCTGACGTTAGCATTTCCTCTCTGCACACCACAATGTTCGACCAATTACCTCGATAGCGGCTGGCACAACGTCGCCGTAAAGCGCTGGTGGATCCTCGCCTTTCTGTGCCATTCAATCAGCGATTTGTCTTCTGCTCAGCAGCACATTTGCGTTCTTACCTGATTATGATAGCCGTAAAGCCACCAGAACGCTTCGCCACTCAGGTCGCCCTGATCGTACCACTCCTTTGCCATGAAGTTCGCCACGTTGACCAGTATCTGAGTGGGACTAGTATCATCGCTTGTGGCTGAAATCACCCACTGCCGCTCAGTTGGCATATCGAGCATGCCACGCTGGACGACTGGGTCGCTGAGCCACTTGAACACAGCGTCCAAATACATGGTGCCAAAGACCCAGTAGCTCTTCAAAAACATTCTCTCAGCACTCCACCACTCGGCAATCAGTGCCTCTTCACGCAAGATCCTGACCAGCTTGCGGCCAACATCCTGTTTGGTCGCGACGTCGATGTCATCGTTATCTGTGATGGCTCGCAAATGATCTGCAAACCACTCGTAAGCGTAAACGTGGAAGGAGGCATATTCCTCATCTCCGAATTTGTCGCATATGGCGACGAGACACGCCTGGGACGCCCGGACATTGTTAATATTCATCGGCTCCAAGTGGATGCGGACTGCCTGATCTCCAAGCTTCGAGGCAAAGAACGCGTCAAAGTCGAAACGATCGTACAGGTCATCGCCTCCAAAAATGTTTTTCAAGTGGGTTTGCAGTACCCGTTTCACCAGCGCGATCTCTCCCTCTTGGAGCGCGACATGCTCCGAAGAATGCAGTTGAAGATGAGTGCTTCCATTGTCTTTCAAGGAGTCTTCGTCTTTCTTGTCGAGGTAATCTCTGATGTCGTCAGACCTCAAGGTTACAAGCTTTTCATCGTCCACGTCGAATAGCGAGTAGTATTTCTCTTTGATCTGCTTTTCCAGTGCGACGAGGGTGAATGTATCAGCTTTAAGTCGCAAGACGGACTCGCATTGATCAATGGACAGATACTGGAAGGCCGTGATGACCCACATGAGCAAGTCGTTCACTTCCCTTATCTCGTCCTTCCTCAGCGTTTCGTTGAGCTGGTTGATCTCACGCGCTATAGCCTGGCTTCTGCTCTCTCTGGCAAGACTGAGCACTTCTTCGACTTCTCGGAAATTTCGGCTCTTGCTCACACTGTCGAGCTTGTAGTCCAGTGCGAAGTAGTCACCCTTGACTCCAGTTCCAAGTTCTGTGCGAGCCCTCTCTTTAAGCTCGACAATCTTGTCCGCATTCCTCTCACTCTTGTTCGCGAAGATGTCCATATCGTCCAGCCTCGATTCTGCGTACAGAAGGATATCGTCCTCATTCAATGATTTTTGATCAGCTTGCCCAGCAATCTTGATCTGTGGGATATGGCTTTCCACGTCGTCACCCAACGCGTCCAGGCCAGAAGCACGGCCGGTGAAGAACAGGCGCACGCGCAACAGCGCATCCTTCTCAGGTTTCATGATTTGCGTGATGATTGATGCCAGAGGTTTTCCAGCCTCCGACTCTGTCTCGTCGATACCATCCAGCACAATGTAAAATGTGGCATCTAAATGCTTCGCGGCCTCGCTCACCAATTTCTGCCAAAGATCTGCTGTTCGTCCAAAGTCCTTGTTGCTCCCGCAGACCTTGGCGGCAAGCTTCAGATAGTCCCTGCTGACTGTGGTGGTTGCAGAGGCCAACTGCCAGATGATGGCTTTCATGGCTCTGTTGATCGGACTCTTATCCTGAACATCGCGCGCAAAATAGTAGTATGCAACACAGATCCGCGAGTCTTCACGATGCTTCTCCTGCAGATGTTTGACAACGATGCTGCAGAGGAAGCTTTTGCCAAATCCTTCGTCTGCTTTCACGCTGAGCACGTTGACATCGGGTTGCTTCGGGTCTGCCCAGCGCGCGAACGACATGCCGGGCGCTTTGTACTCCAGTAACCAGTTGCCAGTCCCTTCGATATGCTTGCCCCAAAGCTCGTCTTGTTTTTCGATCCACGGCTTCTTGGTACTGTCGATATTGAGTGCCTCTCGTACTGTTTCCAAACGCTTGCGATCCTCATCTTCTGCCTTTCTCCGTTCCTCAGCGGTCTGCAAGAAGCCAAGCGATGAAGCGGCCTTCTCTTGAGCATCAGTAATGGTGTCCAGTTTGCCGTTCAGCGAGCGGATGTTCTTGGCGGCTTCGCTCATGTCTTTCACAATAACGGTGATTTCTGTCTGGGTCTGATTTGCAATCAATCTCTCCAGCGTAGCCAGAGCGTCTTTCACTCCGTCGTCATCGCCAAATGCACCGATTTTCGCCGCAAGTTTCCATTTCGCTTTCCAGCCTCGTGTAAGTTTGTGGGCCAGTCCCATGATCATCAAGAAGTGCTCCAGGACACGGTAGGTCGTCAAGCGCAAGCGCTTGTCCAATTTCGTCTTCGCATCCGTATCATCCAGGTAGATACGAAGCCTTTCGAGGAATACAGAGACACGTTCCATGAGTGCAGTGATGTTGTTGAACACGTCGTCATATTCCTGTACTGCTGATATGACAAAGCTGATGGCATTGAAGCACTGCTGACTTGGACCAAATACCATGCTGGCGGCATTTGCAGCGATGTCGCCAAAGCGTTGCACGCACACCAATGCATTTCTGAATACGTCCTTGGCTTTGCCGGTACTCTCTGCTGCTTTCTTGTCTTTAGGTGGAATGATCTTGCCCACAACTTCGTCAATGGTCAACGCCCGCCGGTCATTCAGGTCCCATTTTGTGATCTTGCTGCATCGTGAAATAATGTCTGCCCATACTGCATCCAGGTCATCCTCTTCAGACAGCATGGCCAATTTGTTAGTGCGGTCCGCAGGAGTGATCGGGGAGGCCGCCGACGCGCCAGAGAAAGGCGGCATGGCGCGTGTGCCAGGTGGAGAGACAGACGGATGGAAGAATGGTGGAAGAAGCAGAGCATGTATACCTACCGTGAGTGATCTGCAGGATCACTGCACTAGCTGATGAAGCGGCCTCTTTGGTGTGATTGTACGCCCACTCCCAACAATGTGGCGCGCTCTAAGCTGCAGCAGCAATTCAGCCGCTCGAGAAGCGAGCTGGGGTTGCTGCAACGACATTTTTGGTTGTGAAGGGCGTGTGATGCGTTTTCATTCCCCGCAGAGTCTGCGTTCATTGTAGCGTCGACGTCTTCGTTCCTCGAGGTCCGGCAAGGTAATGTCATTGTGTTGCAGTTGCACGTTGCGCAAAGGCGAAGTGTTCCAAAGGATTGGAGAAGGGGCGACGGGCCGATGGCTGGAGCCCCCGCTAGTATCCTTGTAGGGTTCGAGAACATGGAGAGTGCGGAGCGCTGGACGAAGATGCTCTCAAATACAGTATGGGATGCTGCATTCGAAAAGTCTGTCCGAAAGACAGACAGAGACATGCAGAATGAGACGTTGTCAATCTCAGCAGGCCGTTACTGTCGTTCATGTGCATTATGTATACAAGAAACAGGAAACACTGAGAGGACAAGGCAAGTCCAGATCCCCTGCCATTACACCAGGCTCTTCGCTCTTCCAGTCTCGAACATATTTTGAACACGCTTGCTTGGAAGTGCCTGCCGTCCCTCGGGGTCAATCTACACATCCTCCTTGAACATGCTGCGTCGCTCTGTCGGACTGTCGTCTGTGCTGCCTTTCTTTTTGTGGGCTGCCACGCCTTTCCCACTTCCATGGTAGGACGTATCAGCATCAGGTCGAGGGCTCATGCTGCGCATGCTGATGTTGCTCGCTTCAGCATTGTCGCCGAACGGATTGAGGCGCGCACTGCCACCATGTACCTCCTCATCGTATCGGTCGTCCAGCTCTCGTTGTCTCGACTTGCTTCGCCCTCTTCCAGCTTCAATGCCGCCGACTCCAATGTTGTTGTGCTCAGCGTAGCCGTGACCGCCGTAGGGTCCCTGAGCAGGGTCTTGCAATCCGAGTTCTTGCTCCTCGTAGTATCCTGACGCTTCGTGATCTACGCGCGCATCCCATGCCTCGTCTGGATCGAGAGGTCCGAAGCCTCTCCTTCCTCCGCGTGTTGATTCACCACCATATCCAGTGCTTTCATAGGCGCCTCCCGCTGTGCGCTTGTTCCGCACCGCATTCCACTTATCAGTCACCCATCCCACGACTCCTCCTGCACGGGGCGCGGGCGCTCTATACGTCGCATCATCTCGTCTTTTCGCGAATGGGTTCAGTGGTGGTGGTGGTAGACCTAGGCGGTTCGCTCGCCATCTGGTGTAGCTGGGAGGATACAATTAGCACTGCCGCCATGATGCCATCTGCTTGCAGCCTTACCCAATATAGCCTCCAGCACCTCCGATCACTAGGAGCACGAGGATGATAAGGACCACTCCCCAGCCTGATATCGCCATTGCCTATGTCCTTCCCATGCACCAATGCGCTCTGCTGGCGCTGCCTGAAGTTGGTCGGAAAGGTCCTCGTCGGTTCCGGGCTACAATTGCGCCGGCGGATCTGTCGCAGTATCGGGAATATTAATATGCACTTGGTCTATACGTATCTGAGATCAAAAGTGCAACGAGGAGAGCAGGGTGCGAGGCTGAGTGAGCGGGCATGAGTAAGGCTGCAGGCGCATCCGTATTGAAGGCGCAGGTCGTTGGTTGTTGTCGATCCGCCGAACGGCAAGTGCAAGCGAGCTGACGTGCTGTTGATCTCGCCCGTCAACTCTCAACAAAGCTCCAGCAGACACGCAACTATGGCCACACATTTGACGACTCATTTCCACGATCAGGATCATGTGCGCGTCGGAGTCCTCCACCGCCCAGACTGAGGGCCAGTTCGACGGGCGACCGGCGACCTTCTTCTACAAGCCCGAAGACAGCGACGAAGAGGGCGGACTGGGTTATGTTGAAGGCTACAAAGTCTGTACGTATTGCTGTACAGATGGAAGTGCCTGATGAGTATCATTCTCACGCCGCCGTCGCCCGCCAGATCCGACCTCCCAATGGACTAGAATCTCCTCCAGAGACATCATCGCCTGCGTTCCGAAGCAAGGCGGCGCTGAAGGCGATCACCATTTCATCTACGTGGAACAGAACCCAGGTACCGCGCAGGACCCCAAGGCATCACCGGTCCTTTTCAAATATGCCACGCTCAACAATCCGCCCAAGCCGCTCGTGAAAGACTTCGTGGCTCCTGCCAATGGCGCCAATTGCTGGGAGTTCCGACAAGACCGTGGGGACGTGCAGCCCCATTTTCACATTATTGTGTCTACGGGGTCAGGCACTGGTCTGGCTCCAGATGTCTGGAAGCAGCTCGTGAAGCCAATTGTCGATCTGCTGAGCGTGGTAGAAGGCAAAGACTACGTGCTTCATCATACAACCTCCGAGAACAGTGTGTCCGATTTGACCCGAGATGTGCTCCTTCCTAACGCGAACCTTGGGGTCAGCCAAGGGGTCCTACTCATGAGCGGAGACGGCGGCGTTGTCGACGTTGTCAATACGTTGCTCTCAGGTCAGCGGAGCGAGAAGTACAAGAAGCCCAACGTCTCACTCCTACCACTTGGCACAGGGAACGCGCTAGCGAACAGTGCTGCTCTCGTTCGAGACAACACGCTGGGCGTCAAGGCATGGCTTAGAGGCGGCATGAAAGAGTTACCTCTCTTCCGTGCAAGCTTCTCACCTGGCTCTCGACTGTTGTTCGATGATGCTCGCCAGGAGCGTCCACTCCACATCGAGAATGGGACCGCGGTGGCTTATGGGTCAGTAGTAGCCTCGTGGGGTCTGCACGCTGGCCTCGTTGCCGATAGTGACACTACAGAGTTTCGCAAGTTTGGCGTCGAGCGCTTTAAGATGGCCGCAAAAGAAGCTCTGGCACCCAGCGACGGGTCTCCGCCTCACGTGTACCGAGGCAAAGTCTCCATACAGCGTCCTGGCCAACCCGAATGGCACCCTGTTCGTAGCGGCGAGCACGCGTACGTCCTTGCTACCTTATGCAATCAGCTTGAGAAGGGCTTCACGATCAGTCCGGCTTCTGCACCGCTAGATGGAAAGCTGCGACTCGTCCACTTCGGTCCTACGAGCGGCGAAGATGCAATGGCAATCATGGGCAAGGCATACCAAGGTGGGCAGCATGTGCATGACGAGCGTGTCGGGTACGAAGAGATCGAGGCTTTGCGAGTCGAATTCGATGAAGACGATGGTCGATGGAGACGGGTATGCATTGATGGCAAGATCATTCGAGTTGACAAGAATGGCTGGGTCGAAGTACGCCGTGGGCAGAGAGGTGTGGTAGATTTGATCGTTGACGAGGCGTGACGCAGGCGCTTCATTCGACAACAAGTCTGGCGTATGCTTCCTGGTCCGCAGCCCACGTGGCTCTGTCTGTATGCGTTGCGCAACGCACTTTCGAAGTCAACCGGCTCCTGCACCGAAAGCAATCAGCACTCCGAGCATTACACATGCAATGCACAGCACTGCCAGCACGCCTCCAAACACTGTACAGCGGTAAGGCTGAGTCGTCAAGTGCAGTCTCCAGCTCTCCACAATCCAGCGCCACAAACACTAGATCCAACCGGAGTCAATTCCAGACAAATCACAACCATCGTGGCTTGCGGAGTCGCCTTTACACTGCAAGCCTCACACACCACATCTATGATACCAGATCCGATCTGGTAAAAGGACAACATCACCCCCCGCTATAACCAAATTCCAGCTCAGCCCTACAGCCCACACCTTGCCTCGCTTGGCCAAACTACCGCGCCACGTGCAAGCCATGCTGTCGTAGTACCTGCACCAGCTACCGCCTTTTCCCACGTGTAAGGAGTCTTGAGTTCTGGGCAGTGTTTGTGCTTTGCAGCTCTAGTCTCGAGAGTTGAATGAGCTGTGCGCAACTGCCAACCGGCATGGCCGCGATGCTTTTACCACATGGCATGATGGCGCTTTGGTAGGTGGTCGAGGCTTTCGTGCAGTGGTATAACACTGATCCTGCACGCCTCTGTTGATCCTTCTCCTTCATCATCCTATCGCATACACTCTCACCTCCTCAGCCGATCACGAGCCTCCGCGACTTAGGTGCGCTACAGCACTTCACCTCCTCGCATTCACAATGGAGTCCACACGAAAGGCAGTCAGATCATTCCGAGCATCAACAGCATTCATTACATTCGCGATCTCATACGTGAGCACCAGCTTTCACAGCTCAGTTGCCCGCCATTATTGACCATACGCTGACCTTGCTTCGTCTCCCAGGCAATCTTCACAGACCAATTCCTCTTCGCGGCAATCATCCCCGTCTACCCCTACAGTCTCGAAGAACGCGTCGGAGTCTCGAAAGACCAAGTACAATTCTGGGTAGCCATTCTACTAGGCGTTTTTGGGCTCGCCAGCGTTGTCACATCATTACCATGGGGCTGGTACACTGATCGAACAAAATCTCGCCGCGTGCCATTCATGGTTGGACTTCTGGTTCTGCTTGGCTCGACGCTGATACTCTGGTTTGCTCGCACCGTTGCTGGTCACGTCGTGGGACGAGCTCTACAAGGTCTTGCGTCTGTCGTGGTCTGGACAACTGGTTTGGCTGTACTCGTCGATTCCGTCGGAAGGGAGCACATTGGCGAATACGTTGGATACATCGGCATCGGATTGAATGCTGGAAGTCTGATCGCACCTTTCCTTGGAGGAATTGTCTTCGCCAAATGTGGCTATCATGCCGTCTTCGGCTTGATCATCTCCATCATCGTCCTCGATATCATTTTCCGACTCGTCATGATCGAAAAGCGATTCCGACCCGAAGCTGAATTCTCCATGTCAACCACACCCTGCGACATAACCCTCGAACTCGGACCTTCCGACGAACTCGCCAACGACAACAAGAAAAAGTCCCCCTCAATCGCCATCGACCAACTCAGCCTCTCCTCCCAATTAACTCTCGTCCCTCACCCAGACTCCACCACCACCACCACGTCCCCAACAACAAAACCCACCTCCTCCATCCCCCCAATCTTCCGCCTCCTCGCCTCAATGCGCTTCCTCACCTCCCTCTGGGGAATCTTCATCCTCGCCACAGTCTTCTCCGGCTTCCAAGCAACCCTCCCCCTCTTCGTCCATACTCTCTTCCACTGGACTCCCATCGGCTCAGGTCTAATTTTCATCCCCCTATCCCTCCCCTCTTTATTCGGACCCTACATCGGCTCTCTCTGCGATCGATACTCCAATTCCTCGAGATGGTTCGCTGTAGCGGGCTATATGACTTTTTGCGGAAGTTTAGTTTCTCTTCGATTCGTGGAGAGGGATATCATGGAACATAAGGTTTTGTTGTGTGGGTTGTTGTGTTGTGTGGGGAGTTGTATGGCGCTTATACTGGAGCCGCTTTTTAAGGAGGTTACGGAGCGGGCGGAGAGGTTGGAGAAGGAGGACGCTTCACAAACTACTACCGCCGACGATGAGAAGCCCATATCGGAGTCTGCCTCGACAAGTTACTACGGCTCCGCATACGCGTGGTTCAACATCGCGTGGTCGTTTGGGAATTTCGTTGGACCTCTTATGGCGGGTATGATCATGGATCATGCGGGCTGGAAGACGATGACTTGGGCTTTGGGACTGTTGGGAGGAGTCAGTGCGATTCCTATTGGATTATGGTGTGGTGGGTGGTACTTTGCTTCTCCGTCTAAGGACGACGAGAAGTAAGGTCTTGTGGCGGCAAGTCGTTATTTGATAGCGTTCTGAGCGAAAACCGTCATATCAGTTGAGCGTTCTGGTTATTCAATCGAAGAAACCCTTTATATTCAATTCCCGCCTCTTCCAAGAAGTACAGAAAGTAGTACAGTTGGACCTCACTGCCGTTGCTCAACTTTTTGCCAATCTCCATATTGAAAACGAGTGTGATGGGTTACATCAGCACTGGTGGAAGTACGCATTCTCGCAGATCAGCGATTCTCGGAAATTCGATAATTCAACAATTCAACAATTCAACAACGCCCCTCTCAAAGCTCAACCAAACGCCTCAAAATTCTGCAAATATAACTCGAATCGCCTTCGAACTCGGTCGTCCAATTTCTAGCTCTCCTCGCCCACATCTCGCGACCTTCTCACCGTCCCACCGCTTTCTTCCCATGCAACCCTAACCCTTAGCCAGGTCTCCGCCCAACAAACATTCATCAGATACTACCACCTTATGCAATAGCACAAGACATCACATCACGAACTTCATCAGGTTCACACCTGGGGAAAGTTGCGCTTAGAGTCACTGCGAAGAGATTTCGATCAGCAAAGAAAGGTTCTCTTTCATTCCATTTCCACATCTCTACACCCTTCGAAAACCTTCACTTGTGTAGACAACTAGTTCACTTCAATTGATACAATCTCATTTCCCTTCTCGCTCCTCAAGTCCAAGCTCATGAAATGCCGATGCTCATCCTCCCAAAAACGACTCTGTCGAAAACGCCATGCAATCCGCTCCTCGGACCATTCATCTAAATGTCAACACGACAGACTAAAAACACACGCAATGAGAAAAAGAAAGCCTGCCTCCCATTCTCTCCACTCCGTGGGAGGGCTTACACGATACACACGAATACAAATATCGCCCCTTCTCGGTGAGGCACTCGGCTCATATGGTCGGAGAATCAGGCACGACGGCCTCATATGGCCCCCACATGCCCATGCCCATGCCCGTGCCCGTGATCCATCAGCCGTACACTGCAAGGCTCCTTATGATCCGGATCATGTACAGTGATAGCTTCAGGAGCAGGCGTGATAGAATCCGCATCGCGCTGCTTCTCGGTATCTTGCACAGGTTCCACATACACAGGAGGTGGAGCAGAACTCGACGACTCGCCACTATCGCCTCGCGACCTGTTACCTTCTCCAGGTAGCAGCGAAGGCGAGGGCAGTGCGGATCCAGTAGGCGAAGGCTCCTTCAACTGCTCGGCGGCCGGGCTTGAAGATCCAGCATGCTCGAGGTGCTGAGAGTGAGCCTTGTCATCCGATTCGATCATGGCAGTGAGGGATTGGAAGTTGAGCATGGGCTCGCCACCTGCAGCAGCACCGGACCGTGAGTTTGTGCCGTCCATCTGGGCGCCTCCAGTGCTCACATCCAAGCCGCTGGGGTTATGCGAAGAGAAGTTGGAGTTGGCTCCGGAATCGACGAAGGAAGAAGCAGCTGACGATACTCCAGAAACACCTGACAAGTCTCGAAAATGGTGTGTGGGGCGCATTGGCGCAGGAACCGGGCTAGATTCCGACTCGAATCGCGCTCGTTGTGCTTCGAGATGCTGTTGTGCGCTTTCCGGCGCCGAGGATGCCGATGCAGGGTTGTTGAGTGTGGAGGTGGGCTCTGTCAAAGGATTGAATCCAGCAAAGTCCTGAGCGGGCTGTTTGCCTTTCCCTTGGATCTCTTCTTCAGGGATCGTCGGCTGTGCGCCCAGGTTGCTCGTTGAACGCGCCATGGCACTCGTCCCCGCCCAGCTACTCGAGCTGTCGTTTGTGCCGACTTGATATAATGAGCCACTGCGACCACTCCTCTTAGCAGCCTTTTCCGCCTTCTTCTCATCCTTCTTGTCGGCCTTCGCCTTCTTCTTGGCATCTTTTGCAGCCTGTTTCTCTTCTCTTGCTTTTCGCTCCTCTTCCGCTTGCAGGGACAGCCGAATTGCTTCCATCATCATCAGATCTTCCAGATCCTCAACACGTGCTCTCCGCGAGCTGGTTCTGCCACCAGCAATGTCGCTGCTATCACCTTCTCGTGGCGTCCCGCTTCCACTGGCACTCGGACTGTCGCCAAACAATGTTCTCCGCCGTCTTCCAACAGCAAATCCAACTCTGCCAGCCGCATCCCCTTGGTTGTTGAGCACATAGGCTGCATTATGCAACGCAGTCGCAGCTGCTGATCTCCTCAACAAGTTTGCTCTTGCATCCGCAAGCTTCTTGGCCCAGTCCGGCCGGACTCTGTCCGTTGTGACAACATTCGGCGCATTCGCGGACAGTGATGTAGCTCTACGACGCCCTGTCTGCGCTTGCAGTGATGTAGACGATGACATAGCTGCAGCATGTGGTTTCAAGCCTCCATTCGGTTGGTTCGCATATGCCAGGCCTCTTCGGAAAGGGGGTGGCTCGTAAGTCACGCCGAACTGTGGTGTCACGCAGAATGGACATGCTGCTTCCTCGGACACCAGTTGTTCTGCTTCTTCCTCCGGCGGCCGCTGCTGGCCCGGTTGCTCGTGCTCGGGAGGGTGCGGATCTGGTCGCTTGATCTGCACGAAGCATTCTGAACAGATAGACTGATCACAACATCGTGTGCGGTTTAGGTAGGGAGGGTAGTACATGAAGCAAATGGGACATTCCAGTACGTCCTTGTAGAGATATGCTTCAAGCGGTTGGCCATTCACATTGGGATCATTGGGCAGCTTCACCTCTTGAGGAGTCGAATCCGGGGATTGACTCTTGTTTCCACTCGCAAGAGATGCGAGGGTCTTAGCACGCCCTCGGAGCAGCGATGTGCCTTGGCCGGTGGGAGAGGAGGGACCGGAGTTCGTCGAGAATGCCGGATGTGATGCTGATAAGGACGTCGATCTGTCCGACTGATATGACTGTGATCGGCCTGTGATGGGAACTGTCAAGCTGTTGACGTTGACTTCGGACGAGCGTGCATCATTGGAAGCCTGCGAAGTGCTCCTCGCCATCTCTGACGGCACTTCATCTGCAGCGGGGATCGGCAGTCCTCGTGCAGCTGCCACCAGCTGTGCTTCTGTCCATGAGTCGGAGTGATCATCCAGTCCCTTCCAGAACGGAGCCAGTCTCCGCTCAATCTGCAGCTGTCTCACGACCTGCTTATTGAAGTCCTCGACGCCGACATAGACGCCCAACGTCACCAGATATCCGCCATCAACATGCTCTTCCCGCATACTGCGCTCCCGCTCTTTGATCCGCGCCTGCCGTTCGCGTTCCGCCCGTCGTGCTTCCCGCTCCTGCTTCGTCTCTCGGGGACGGTCTGCCTGTGCAGCATCGGCCTCATCTCGATCTCCCCGCACTATCCGGAGGAGGGACAGATTGTTGCTGCTGCCCCGCGCACTCGTGTTGCCATTACTTCGAACATATACTCGCCCCGCGGATCGCTCTGTCGAAGCTTGCTGTGATGCTGCTGCTGCCGTGGCACCGGCATTCTGTCTGTCGCCGGCCGGTCTCCCGGCCTTGCGCTCGTCTTTGGATGAGCTGTTGCCCATGGTGAAGTGACCGGAACTCCGCGCTTGCCGTTCTCAGCGCAGCATCCAATTGATATTCGCGGGGCGCATTGGACTGTCGCTGGGATGGGCCAGGTCTTAGTGAATCGCTCGCCCGGGAAGCAGAGTAGCACGGCGGTGGCCCAGGCAGCCGTTTGGCACTTCCCTGTCGGTCGAGGTTTGGAGCACGTGAGGTGGGCAGCACGACGCGGTGAATGGTGTTTCGTTGTGGTATATGAGGGGCGATGCCGGGCGGTGATGTTTCAGTGAGAGCGAGACACGGCGCACTACGCTGTCGGCCCAAGGTGGTGAGTGTGGGGGAAAGAATGGTCCATAACCATGCGAAGTTGGCAGAAGTGTATTCGATGTCGTCGTCGTGGTCTTTGGGCAGCGAAGATCTCATAAGCCGCCGGACACGTCGGAGTCGCAGCAGCAGCAGCAGCACAGCAGCCGCATAGGCACGAAGGAGCGTCTGTGCTGACGATCACCTCTGGCGTCATGCATGCAGCGACGACCTCCGCTCAACCAGAGCTTCGTCAGCGACAAGCTCGACGCCCGCACGTGAAAATGCTACTGTCCCCATCCTGTTTCACCGCGGTGCGATTGTCGGGACGGCAAACACTTGATCAGACAGCATCAGAATGGCCAACAGAGCCGCAGAGTGCACATGGCGGCACCCGCGCGAGCAACGAGCGTTTCGTTTCTTCATCTCTAACACAAATCATCGATGGCCACCACGCTTCACGTCCGCGTGAGCCGTCCGTCTATATGACAATGCAAACTCTCCCCACCTCCATGTATGGACTCCATGCTATACCCGGCCCTAATAGATCGTGGTTTACAATGTTCAACGCGCCAAAATGCACCGGAAATCATCTCATCGTCAACATCTTCCTTCCATACAAACAAGCGATGACATCGACATGTCTCGCGTCGCAACAGCTCTCGCTAGCGGAGAGGCAGAGTTGCATCATTGGGGCAGGGGATCTCATCGGGCGGCGGCGAAGCAGCAGGGGTGAACGGGGCATCCGCGGCAACTTCGGGCTGCAACAGTCGTCCATCTTCTTGCTTTCTCGCGCGCTTGTTCACAAAGCCTGCGCCCGGACTGTCCCAGCAAAAGTCCAGATACTCGTCGAGATGTTCCTGGATGCCATCTGCCAGAATCTGCACTGCTCGTCGTCGATTGATGCTCCATTCGTGATCGCGACTCCATCGTCCCGCAAGACGAGCAGTTTCGGCGCCGTTCTCGAGCCCGTCCAAAATACTACGCCACACGCGCATCGTCTTGTCCAGCTCGCTCGCCTTACTGACACCCATCACCGACACTCCCAATCGATTCCCTCCAACCTGCTCATTCGATTCTCGCTGCCACGGCACACCCGAAGCAGGATCACCTCTCGATCCCACCTCCGCCCCAAGCTGCAACCAACTCTCCAACGCATACCGTATCGCAACAACCTCCATCCTCTCATCATACCGATCACAAAAATCACTCGCCCTCTTCACCGCCGCCCTCATCCCATCACTCGCCGGATGCCAATCCCCCATACTCCCCAACGGCACCCCCTCCCGTCTCAACAACCCCATCCCCAGCGGCGACGCATTCGGCACAACATCCACCCCCGCCTCCCTCAACTCCTTCATCCCCTGCGTAGCCAACAACTGATTCTGCAACGTAAAATTCGCATACGACATCACCGCATCCAACGGCTCTCCCGTCTCCCTCAACACCCTCTTCGCAATCCCACAAAGCACCGGAAGCGGATACCCCGAAATCCCAATAAATTTAATCGTCCCTTCCTCATCTCTTATCCTCCTCAATTCTCTAATCGCCTCCATCGCCTCGTCCTCACTCACAAATTCCACATCGTGACAATATACCAAATCCAAATACTCGCTCTTCAATCTTCTCAAACTGTTTTGTATACTCTGATAAACCCATTCTTTCGAATAATCGAATTCATCGCTCGCGAGACGTCCGACTTTGGTGATGAGGAAGAAGTCTTGACGAGGGAAGTTCTCGCGTACGAAGGAGGAGTCGAGTGCTGAGCCGAGAATTTCTTCCGAAGGGCCATAGTAGGGTGAGGTGTCGAAGGCGCGGATGCCGTATTCGAGCGCTTTGTGGACGAGGCCTGTGGTGTCGAGGTCGTAGGGGTCGGGGTTGTATTGGTAGTTGAAGGTTGCGGTGCCGAAGATGAGTGGGGGGAGGACGTCGGAGAGGCGTTGTCGCGACGAGGTTGGGAGGGTGGTCATTTTTGTGGTCGCGTCGCGGAGTGGAGGGGTAGAGTTGGGAGGAGAGCGAGGAAGGAGGGTCAGGGAGTTTCTTTAGAAGAGATGCTGCGTCCGTATGCGCGCGATCGCGCGGCGTTTTACGCCCGTCGCGAGAATGGAGTTGTTCTAGCTCGGTGACTAGAGGAAAAATGGCGTCTCGAACGATGATACGCGGTACTTGCGCGTGCCAATGGAGGAGACCAAGCAAGTCAATCCACCTTCCTCTTTCAAATCGCAACAATGAGTCTCAGCGCAAAGGCAGAGTACAACTCTGGCAAGAAAGAAGAAGAGCCAGATCAGACATATTCGGCTATCAGTCACGCAATACCGTAATAGTAGTGCTCGTTGTAGTAATGCAAATCCAAATGAGCTCCAGATCAACAACAACAATCTTGAAGTCATCGAAGCCAAAAAACGTGCTTGCGCCGGGGGTCAACCAATTCTAAAATCCGAGAACAAGAAATCGTCCGATTCAGCGCCTCTCCTCATCCTTATTCTCCGCCAGGCTGCAAGAGCATTAGTCCGTCTCACATGGCTTGTTCGGCAAGATCATACGACCGGCTCTGCCACTTCGTACGGAAGAGCGAGAGCGGAAAACGTGCTCGTGCTATAGCTCTCGGAAGGAACGAAAGCTCAATATCCACGTACGACTACATTGCACGTTCCGCGCACCGCACAACGACAGGGAAGATCGAAGCGACGGACCGCTCGCCAACGAACAGGCGAGTTTCTACACCTCTTCTGCGACTCTGCACCTCTGCAGCACAGCAATCTGCAAATAATATGCAAGCTGCAAATCTGCAACTTCTATGACGAGTCTCCACAGCAAGGATCCAGAAATCTAGATCCGGGCTCCGGGTGTCCACTCCGGCTTTTCTAGCCTTTCTAGAAGGTTGGCAGGCCAAATTTCCATTGGCCAAAGCGGCGATTGCGTGATCTGTGTATCGCGAGCCCTAACTACACGAGTCGGGACAGAGTCAAAACTCGCTTCGGAAGAAAGGTTCGCCGGCTCCGAAAATGTTGGTATCCAGCACTCACCACCACTGCCACTACCACCTTCCGTGACCCATCAAGACCGACGAAAATCATCAACTACACCAAACGCTTGACCAATATTCATGTTAACTTGATTAGCAGATGCAACGAGTCAAGCTGGGCTAAGAACTCGACAGACCTCGCACGGTCTTACGACAGCCTCTCCTAACATGCATGGGCCTTTGTATCTGCCTTGCTGGTAATACAATACGATTCCGACAAACCTATCCTATCACCACAAATCAGAACAATGCCAGCTGCCTTGCCCTACCGTGTCCTACCGTGCCCTTCCTATTTTTCGTCATCTGCTGCAGTACAGGCTGTTGAATTACCAGTATCCACAGCACTTTCTGTGCCTCGTGCAGGCTCGTACTTCGCGTACCGCACTGCTGATGCCAACGGGTAATGAGTTGCAGAGTTGGCGGAGAGACCTTGCGCCTTAGGGTACAAGAGGTATCGTCTCAGATCATCTGATTACAATCACGAACTTCTACTCCCATGTACATAAAAAGGAGGCAAAGGCCACTCACTAACACTATCAGGGTTACCGAATCGTTCTTCTCTGATTGACCAGGTACGCGTGCAAGAAAAAGAAGCCAAAAGACGAATCTTCTGCCAAACTAAACTCCAAGCCCGAAACCAGTGATCCATTCACAAACACAAAAAATGAACCTGCTCCTCATCCCACCCACCCTGCTTCTCCTCCTCCTGGCAACAACAACAAACGCCGAACTCGGCACCGGCACCGCCGCCCGCTACGACCCGCCCTACATCCCGACCAAATGCCTCGGCTCCGACCCTAGCCAATTCCCCCCCGGAAACCTCTTCGTCGCGGTGAACGAAGGCCTCTGGGACAACGGTGCGGCCTGCGGCAGACGATATCAGATCCGTTGCATCAGCGGGTCGCGCAAAGGTTGCAACGCCGACTCCGTCGACGTGACAGTTGTGGATCACTGCAGGAATTGTAGGACTAGCTTTGAGCTGAGTCAGGCGGTGTATAAGCTGTTGACGAGAAGGCCGAATGCGATAATTGGTGTGGAGTATCAGGAGATAAATTCGTAGGTGGTGGGTGGAGGAGGAAGTTAGATGGAGTTGTATCGTTGTGTTCTTCTGTTGAGAGAGACTCTCTCCTTTTCACATCCATTCCAACCTTCCCTCCCTCGCAGCCTCTTCCAACTTCCATAGGATCTTCTTCTGTGCCTCGTCCTCATCCTGCATAAACTCTTCCACCACTCGTTGTACCGCATCCTGCACGGGCATAGCTTTCGCAAACAACTCCTGAAGCTGTCCGCTTTCAGCCAGCACAATTTCTCTCAGACGCGAGACTGACACTGCGTTCCTCGACGCGAATAGACCCCACCAATTCTCATAGCTTTCCATCTCAGGTCCAAGACGCTTGAATAGAGAGAACAGAGAAGAGGAGAGATTCCTGTAGTGATTTTCTGCACGCGTAACGACTCCAAGGGTCCAGTTCGCGGAAAGGCGCATGATGCCAAGGGTGTCAGCGTGGGCATAGTGAGAGTTCTTAATCATTTCGTTTTCGAGTTTACCGATACGCCCAAGGAGCTCTTGAATCGCGAGCTTGGCCTCTCCGGTGGAGAATACGAGATCCTCGATATATGGAAGTTGGTGCATGATGAAGTTATCGTAATGTGAGAGGACTTGGTAGTTGAGCGTCTCATCGGACCGGAAAGGTACGTTGTTGTTGAGAATTTCTGTGGACCAAGTGTTGTAATCAGAACGTGCCGGTATTGCGGTCCAGAGTTCCTCGATTGAGGAGCTGAAGTCTGCTATGCCATGTACATTCCATATCGAACTCGAATGTCGATATTCATTGTCTCTGGTGCTGAATTGATCGGCTAATTGGAAGGCTTTTGAGCTGCTCTTCCTCAGTGTGTCGACGTTCGTCCCCGGCAGGTCGCTCTGGATCGCTGGAAGGATGGTAGAAAGGTTCGTCTTGATCATGAAAAGTGGCATGCTGACAAATGCAAGCGAAGGGGAGATCTTGTTCATTTCCAGTAGTTCGTCGAATGTGGTCGTTAAGGGAGTCTTGCCTGCTGGAACGGAAGGCAGAATCGATGTGGATGGCTTCGTCCAGGCATGATTGCAGATTCCAGAACCTTGTAGAAGAATGTTCTTCTGGCAGAGGTACTGCACGCCAAACAAGCTTATCTTGCTGAGAATGACCAAAGCTGGTGCAGAGAGCAGAATGAAGCCCACGACACCAAGTGTCATTTTTGATGCAGGATCAAGCTTCCCCAGGACATTCAAGATGGATCTTCTCCTGGTCACAGGCTGTCGTGGGCGATCCGCAAAGCGGATGTGTCTGGATGGATGCGAGCTTTCTCCATGGTCGAAGTTCCCATGATCGAACCAGCCGTACGTCTTGTATCGCTTTCGTAGCTGCTTCTGCCGTGTGTACTCCACCGCCATTTTTTCAGTGTGCTGATGTTCAAGCGCCTGTACGGCGTGTCTGAATTACATGAGAGTAGAAAGAATGTCATGAGCAACATAGTAATGAAGGTGATTTGCCTGTGTTTGAGTCAGCCAGTCCTTTGTTCGTGCCTACCTTTACTCCCATTTCCGGACACTGTCGCTGAGACACGCAGAGTGCCTCCAATCAATTCCGCGAGTGTTGCGCTTTCTACACCATTTAAAAGTCCGCCCACAAGGCCCGAGAACGTGGACGCAGTGCGCGTGGGTGTCTTCATCGCTCTCTCGTTGCGTCATGCTGAAGGCAGTGCCAGAGGAGTCCGCTGCTGACCGCCGCCTTCCGCATCCGGCGGCGCCGACGGCCGCGACAGGAATGCAATTGCCGAATTGTGACCTGGGAAGTATGATGCTGCACTGCGGGCTGTAACAGCACGATCGGTGGAAGGGCTCAGGTGTTGACGCAGCGAGGTGCCAATCAAGGTGCCCGGGCAAGGAAGACATGGTGATATCGGTCCGAAGCATTTGAAGTGTGCCAATCAAAATTTGATGTCAAATTCGTGGGGCGAACACCACCTCCCCAGGTAATAAGGTCTCACTCTACGACGGCAGTAAAGGTAGGCTCGAACAAAGGATTGATTGACTAAACTCAGAGAACTACCTCAATGGCCATACTTTCAAGACCTTCGATCTATGCCGCCTAAAGCAACATCAAATACTACTCACTGCGGGATGGAGGAGCGCGCTGAGAAGGAGGCAGGTGGAGATTGGCGTGACGAGGAATCTTGATGTCTGCAAGCGTTGGCATAACTTGATGAAGGTCTCGCTCCCAGGTGCAATCGAAGCTGCGGGACGTATCGAAGAAGGTCTTCTCTTCAGCCACTGGATTGTAGGCGACTCGAACGTTGGGAGAGGCTATGAGAGCAGCGCGAGCAACCTCTAGACGCGGAGCAACGACGTAGTAATAGGCCACGTCTGCCATATGGCAATGATAGGTCGTTAGAAAAGTGCGCATGTTCTGCGATGACATCGTTTCGCGCAGATTGATACGCTCGAGCAGAGGCCGCATGAAAGAGCCAATTACGGGGAACTTCATTCTCTGCTGCCAAAACAATCTCCTCGCTTCAGCGTCTATCATGGCATATAGACGTGGTTCCGGTCTGTTAAGGTCCCCGCCAGCAGCAGGAACAGCAATGTTCTGGAAGTGTTGGCTCTGGGCTGTCAGTCGGGTGATCTCTCTGTCAATGATCGTCGCTTTCGAGGTGGCGGTCAGTCCTCTCCGATTCTCAGAGAACCTCAAAAAGGACCAATTCTTCTTGTCTTGACGTGATGCTTCCAGTCTCTCAATCTCCTCGTCGTAGGCTGCGCGTACGTTCTGCTTTAGGAGAATGGCCAATTGCTCGCATCTCGTGGCCTCAGTATCCTTCTCCTCTCGCTGAGCGGCTGTTGCACCGGCGATAACGACACGCATGATGCCAGCACGACGAGCCAATCTCTCTATGTGCTTCTCGAAGTCTGCGGTCTGCAAATTGCTCGAGATGAAGTTCATGGGATACGAATGTTCCCCAGTAGAGAAGCATTTGTTCTGGATTTGGTCGCGATGATCGTTGGCCTTGCGCTTTAGTAGATCAAACTTGTCCTTCTCGGGATTTGCTCCAAAGTAACACTCATGCTCCTGTTTGCCCCAGCGGTGTTTGAGTATGAAGTTGCATTCATGACATCATCAAAGTCCGGCGTTTCTTGTGGTTGCTGGCCGGCCATGCTCAAGACCACCTCGTCAGCGCCTTTGACGGGTTCCGCAGGCAAAGCTGGCTGGGTCTGTGTCATGTGCAGCGGCCCTAGGCAAATGGGTGGCGTTAGCTGGAACTGGTATCGTCCGCGCGCGCGAGGATTGCGGTCTGCATTGGGATCATAGGGAGTGGCCATCTTCTGGAACGATGAATGCCACAGCTCATGGACAAGTTCTGGGGCTGTCAGTGCCCAGATATAGTGGCAGTCGCTGGAGGTAATGTAGTCAAGAATTAGAAGCGCGAACTCGAGGATGCAACGTGAAAATTGAAGTTCCGCATGTGAACCGCTAATGTTAAGTGAGCCATCTCTGGCCCGGTGCGCGCAACTAATGTGAGAAGCGAGTGGCCACAACAAACAGCGCGCTGAAAGCCATGTGAGCAGCTCAAGTACCCTAGCTTGCCTTCAGTCAGTGAACGTGACTTTGGGACCAGCAGATGTGACAAGTGCGAGCATAGCTAGAGGACTTCATATCGGTCTTTCGTCCACGTAGACTACGGTATCGTCATCTTCTAAGCCGGTCTACAAGAAGGTCAGCGACCGTGATCAAGTCTCGTTTGTCCACGAAGAGCTTACCGCATATATTGTCTCCGTCCAGAACAGCTTCTGCGCTCCATATTTGAAGTTCTCCGGATACTGAGTTGCCTCCATTCGTAGCATCTCCGATGAAGTACCCCATCCATGTATCGCCCAAGTCTCGCAGCTTATCAATGACAATATCGCCAACGTTCGAAGGGAGCAACGCCAAGCGCCATCAATGCACAGTCTGTCGACGCGTATCTGAAGGCGTGAGATGGCAGTCGTTCAAGTCAGCTTGATCTTGCGCCCGTTCATGCCAGAGACAACTGTTGAAGAATCTCGTGCTGGAAAGGTCTTTGCGCATCCGGCGACTGCGGCAGCTATGACAGGAATGCCACTGGAAAGATGTGGCACTGCATCACTCATCACAACAGCAACATGATGTGCAAAACATCTGCGGTCAAGTATCGTCTCGAAGGAGTGTGTAATGCAGCGAAGACCGGAGGTCTGACGGTCGTGTCGTGTCGCGTTGGTCGTGCGAAGAAATTGACGAGAACTCCGTCAAAATTTGACAGCTCCAATTGAAGAAGCAAAGCTTCACCTCACCAAGACTTGGCACACATGCACACCCCACTTGCCAAAAAGCGTGCATACTTCGCATGCCTGATTGCAAAAGAAATCACCATATCTGAGGCAGAAGGATAACGCCTCGTCCTAGCTGACAGGACGCAGGAAACGCAAAAAGATTGCATACAAGGGCATTGAGCCCAAGGAATTGAGGCTTTTGGTTTGGACCTTCGGAAGAGGTTAGGCCTTGTACTTAATATATAACTTATTGTTGCAGACGTACCAGTAGGGGATCGAACCCTAGACCTCACGCAGAACTGTCGACCGAAGTGGTCATGCAAAGCGTGCGCCTGGATGATCGTTAGGACGTGATCGTGGATTCATTTGGTAGGTTGGTTGGAACGTACGCTACCACTGTGCTACAAGCCCGTATAGTGTGCTGGAAATTGGAGTTGAATATGAAGCTGCAACTAAGAGCTCTGGTGGGGAGGGTAGGAGGAAGGGATCTTGTTAGCTTAGGTGGGCCTCATATATTTGTGCTCGATGGAGGCAGCTGAAACGTTTTGCTCCCATTACAAAGGCTCATGTCCACGAACATAAGTCATTCATTCCTTGCATATCAGTCCTCTTCCCTCGCGCCGCGTGGTATTTGGTATACATATCTACAACTTCGGAAAACCACTCGGCACCTTCCCACCCATCTCCACCAAAGTACTCTTATTCTGCACCCAATTATCCAACCCTCTCCTCCCATTCTCCACCCCCAAACCACTCAATTTCCACCCTCCAACCGGCATCTCCGCCGGCGATTCACCCCACGTATTAATCCATGTGATACCAGCTTCAATTTGTCCCACAACTTTATGAGCAAGATCAATGTTTTTGCTAAAGACACCAGCGGCGAGACCCATGTTTGTGTTATTAGCTCGCGAGACAAGATTTGGGAGCCAGTCATTTGAGGAATCATCGTATGGAAGGATACACATGACAGGTCCGAAGATTTCGTCTGTTGTGATGAGCATGTCGTCTGTGCAATCTGTGAAAACTGTAGGTTTGACCCAGAAGCCATTGGGAGAGGCGTTTTCGGGTTTGCCGAGGCCACCGTAGAGGAGTTTTGCCTTGTCGCTTTCGATGCCGTGTTTGATGTATTGGTTGACTTTCTTATAATGTGTCTCGCTGACAAGAGGGCCAAAGTTGGTGTTTTCGCTGAAGAGGTCACCAGCTCGGATGTTGCCCATTTGTTCAAGCAAGACCTTCTCGAATTTGCTCTTCATGGATTTGGGAACGAAGACTCTTGTGCCGTTTGTGCAGACCTGACCAGTTGAGAAGAAGTTGGCCATCATGGCGCCGTTGACAGCATCTTCGACGTCTGCATCGGGGAGAATGATGCAGGGTGACTTGCCTCCAAGCTCCATCGTCACATACTTCATACCGCCCGAGGCCGAACCAGCGACCTTCATACCCGTGCTGACCTGTCCAGTGAAAGAGACCTTCTTAATCGCAGGGTGTCCGGAAAGCATAGCACCCACATCGCCAGCTCCTTGCACCACGTTGAAAACTCCAGGAGGCACACCAGCTTCTGTGTAAATCTCTGCGAGCTGAAGAGCGTGCAATGGAGTAAACTCCGAAGGTTTGTAGACCATGCAGTTTCCTGCCGCCAGACACGGTGCAGATTTCCAGAGTGCGATCTGAATAGGATAATTCCATGCACCAATTCCAGCACAGACTCCCAAAGGTGCTTTTGTCGTATAGATCCAAGCATCTGGTCGAAGAGTTGTGCTCTCTCCGTTCAGACCTCCGGAGGCGATCAAATTTGCGTAGTACTCCAGCACGTCAGCGCCTGTGACTACATCTACGACGCTGGTCTCTGAGAAGGCCTTTCCGGTATCGTGGGTCTCGATTTTGGCCAGCTCATCGTTTCGTTGCCTCAAAAGTGCCACTGCTCGGAGAAGAATCCGGGAACGCTCCATTGGCGACATTGCCGACCATTTTGGGAAGGCATTCTGCGCAGACCTGATCGCAGCATCCACTGACGCCTTGTCTGCTTTGCAAATGTTCGCTATCGGCTTTCCAGTGGAAGGATCTATTGATTGAAAAGTCTCGCTGGTGGTCTGTCGCTTGCCTCCATAGTAGAGGGACTGTTGCTCGTACTGGATCGACGCCATGGTGTGAGGTTGCAGCGGTGCTGCCGGGTACGCTTTCGTTGAGTGTTTTGGACTCTGCACACTGAGGGATCGAATGCACAAGAGAAGTGATGCAATACGATTGCTGGCAAGTGAAGATACGACAGATAGCAGACTAGCTCGAATGCAGCAAGGGCTCCCGATCACCTGGAGAGGTGGGACCGGGTTGGCGTTCGTGCAAAAAGCTTGGATGCAGAGACTAATGCTCGATTGCGCAGATTGGCGGGCCTAGTCGCTGGCAGAAAAGATTTTTAATGCGAGTGGATGGCGGTTACCGAAGGCTGGACAACAACAGCGAGATGCAGCAGCAGTGGCGAGGCTGGCACGGCTGGGATCCGCGCGGCACAAGAAGGTGAGGTCGGCCATGGACTTTCGGCAAAGCGATGGGCGGCGGCGAAAGGGGTGAGACTCACTCAATCTGGCACGACGACCGCTCCCGCTGAGGTCATGGCCAATGAAACCGACATCTGTGCGGTCAGAAGATCCATGGCACCCTAGACATCTGACGTATACACTGCCCGCTAGCCAGCGTCTCGCCGACTTCCATCCGTAGCACTCGCAGTTTTGGCGCAGGCGGTGGGAAGCGAAGGAAGCCATCCCGAGAGCTCTAGTGCTGCAATCGACCGCGTTGCGAGATGCGTCGCGTGAGGTTCCATGATCCGACAGATCCAGAGGCAGCAGAGGCGCAGCGGGAGAGGCCGCGCGACAACCATAAGACTCGCGGTCAGCGGGTGGAGCCCTCTTGTATCGCTGGGAGAGGGTCGTGAGGATTTTACATTCAAACCACGGGAGCTTGGCCCTTTGCCCTCTGCCTCTTTCTTTCTCCGTCTGCACCAGCCTCGCTCTTCCCTCTATCGTTATTCCCGTACAGTAGTCCAGCAGTACGCCGCTCGGGTGAATCGGTATTTGCTGGAGAACAAAGAACCAGGCTCATCTACATTCCCGCCATACACCGATAAAGCATACCTTCGACTATCAATATGAGCGCCAGCGGCACCACCAACGAGCTGAACGCTCAGGACGTCAACAGCTATGACTTTATCATCGTGGGCGGAGGCACGGCGGGCTGTGTCGTCGCTGCGCGTCTGTCCGAATACCTGCCGAACAAGAAAGTCCTGTTGATCGAAGCCGGCCCTTCGGATTTCATGGATGACCGCGTGCTTCTGCTCAAAGAATGGCTGAAGCTGCTGGGCGGCGAGCTCGACTACGACTACCCAACGACCGAGCAACCACATGGCAACTCTCACATTCGTCACTCCCGCGCCAAGGTTTTGGGAGGGTGCTCCAGCCACAACACTCTGATCAGCTTCCGACCTTTCGAGCACGACTGCCAGCGCTGGGTTGCCCAGGGCTGCAAGGGATGGGACTTTAGGACCTTCACTCGCGTTCTTGACAACCTCAAGAACACTGTGCAGCCCGTGCACGAGAGGCACAGGAACCAGCTGACTAAGGACTGGATTGAGACTGGAGCCAAGGCTTTGAACCTTCCAGTTGTCCACGACTACAACAAGGAGATTCGATCGACTGGCGCCCTCCACCCAGGTATTGGTTTCTTGTCTGTCTCATACAACCCAGATGATGGCCGCCGAAGCAGTGCCAGTGTGGCATACATCCACCCAATCCTCCGCGGGGATGAGAGGAGGCCAAACTTGACTGTCCTCACAAATGCGTGGGTCAGCAAAGTCAACGTTCAAGGCACCAAAGTCACCGGTGTGAACGTGACACAGCAAGACGGAAAGAAGCACATCCTGACAGCCAAGTCTGAGACCATCCTTAGTGCAGGCGCCGTTGACACTCCTCGACTCCTCATGCTTTCTGGACTGGGACCCAAGGACCAACTGAGCAACCTCGGAATCAACGTGATCAAAGATCTCCCAGGTGTTGGCGAGAACCTGCTCGACCATCCGGAATCCATCATCATGTGGGAACTCAACAAAGAAGTCGACCACAACATGACAGTCATGGACTCCGACGCAGCCATTTTCCTCCGCCGCGAACGACCAAACGCCGCAGGCAACGACGGAGATATCATCGACATCATGGCTCATTGCTACCAAGTCCCATTCGTCTACAACACCGAACGTCTCGGCTACGACGTTCCAAAGGAAGCCTTCTGCGTAACACCAAACATCCCTCGCCCACGATCTCGAGGAAAACTCTACCTTACCAGCGCCGATCCTTCAGTCAAGCCCGCCCTCGACTTCCGCTACTTCTCCGACCCAGAAGGCTACGACGCCGCCACCATCGTCGAAGGACTCAAAGCCGCCCGCAAAATCGCCGAACAAGCTCCTTTCAAGGACTGGATTAAGCGAGAAATTGCCCCTGGACCTGCTATCCAATCTGATGAGGACTTGTCCGAGTATGGTCGTCGTGTAGCTCACACTGTGTACCACCCTGCTGGAACGACAAAGATGGGTGATGTCAAGACCAACCATATGGCAGTCGTTGACCCAGAGCTCAAGATTCGAGGTCTTCAGGGTGTGCGTATTGCAGATGCTGGTGTTTTCCCAGAGATGCCGTCTATCAACCCTATGTTGACTGTTCTTGCTATTGGTGAGCGTTGTGCGGAGATGATTGCTCAGCAGCATGGTTGGACTGGATTGGAGAGGGCGAGGTTGTAGATGCACAGCCATGGCGTTTTCTTTTCGGGAGTTTGAGAAGGGGTAGAAGAGATGTACAAGAGCAATCTTTGTTGTTGCGATACCCCACCACTGGTAGTATGACATTCTTCATAAACAGCGCACCAAATGTTGACTTTTTACTACCATAGTCGTGTAGATCAACTTGCACGATTGAAGCACTTGCTATGGCAGAACTGCCTTTCTCAACCAGCCATGCTCGTTGACAGTTCTCGCTCTTCTGGGACGAGTTCGAGAATGATCAAAGACGGACGTGGAGAGCAAAAAGCAACGATCGTATCAACTCACTTGGCCCTACAAGAAGTTCGGTGAATTCAAGGCCTAATGGCCTCGTGGAATCATCAGCATGTCAAGTAATTACAAACGTCAGACTGCTTGCTAACGATTTACTGCTTGAGCCAATGGAGCTGGTATGGTCGTTGGGAGAAGCGACATTGCTCCTGATATATGAACACTGCTGAGGTCTTCGCTAATCCGGAGGACTTGGGCAAAGTGCAGGCACTCGAGGATTCCGAAACACCGGAGCCCAAACATTTACAGCACCAGTGATGCCGTATCAAGTGGTTATGAAGTCAACGATCATGACACCGAGGTTCTGTCAGCACTGCAAACCTAGGAAATCATCGGTCAGCAACGAAAAGAGCTTTTGCAAAAGCAAAAGGTTCACTGCCCATGCTACTTGCACAGACACACCCGTCTACAAACTAAAAGAATAACTCCTGAAACTCCTTTCTGACTGCTTACATCGAACACAAAAGAATTTTGTCAAAAACAAACCACATCTGCTCAATGGCTCTAGGTGCCCAACGAGTAACACGTTGCAGATCAGTTAAATCGACGATCTGCGGACCTGATATGTGGCCCTTTAAGGCAAGCGTCAGAAACCCGACGACTTACTGCTTGAGCTAAAGTGTCAGAAGTAATCGTTGAGTTAACAGTGATTAGGAATTCAATATGAATGCTGGAGCCCAGAGCTCAAGTGAGTGAAAATTGAAAGAACGACACGAAACACTGTACGATCAGCTTCGAGTAAGTGGATCAATTAAAGAGATGCCCAAGTGGGAAGTGGTGAGGCAGCGTCAAGTGCAAAAAGAAACAAAAACAAACCACATCTGCGCTATAGTTCTAGGTATACGACGTACCAATTGGTACAGATCAATCGCGTCGATGATCTGCGGACTTGGCTCGTGGTTTTCCTGAAGCAAGCATCAGGAAAGCTGACAATTTACTGCTTGAGCTAAAGGGGCGGATATGGTCGTTGGATGGGAGCGATGGGAGGTGGGATATGGAGGCTAGAATGACGAGCTTAGGTGAGCAAAAAGAATGAGGAGAGATAGAGACCGAGAAGAACAAGGGGCATGTTGGAAGTGAAGGGGCAAAAACGGATCACATCTGCACTTTAAGCGAATGACTGTCGCTCCCATTTTAACACCACTTGTTGTTTAAGAGAAGAAGGCCAGCAGATATATCGACCAAGCGTCAGAAAGCTGACGACTTACTGCTTGAGCTAAAGGGGCAGATGTGACTGTTGAGAGAATTGTGATGCGTGAGTGAATATGGAAACTGGAAGCACTCTTCTGAAGTAAGGGAAAACAATGAGGCGAGGCATCGCTTTGGAACAGAACGAGAACGTCGGACGTAAAAGAAGCAAAACAAATCACATCTGTATTCGAAGTTGCGATGTAGAACGCTGCGGCAGGAATACAAGTTTGCTTCCGAGCCGTACTCCCTTTACTATTAACGTTGACAAGCGCCAGAAGACTTGACGACTGACTGTCTGAGCCAAGGAAGCAGATGTGATCGTTGAAGGAACAGCAACAAACACCCGAACATAAAGCCTGCAGTGTAAGAGGGGACTTGATGACCAAAAAGGGGTAGAGTGAGAGACGAAATCGAAGAAATGAGATCCCAGATGCAAAAGGTACCAAAGCAAAACAAACCACACCTGCGCCTATAGGTCCTACTTCTTCTAGGAGAACCTAAAGGCAGGATGACCCAGATAGAGCAGGCCGCATTCAAACAAGCGTTAGCGAGCTGACGACTTACTGCTTGCGTTAAGGAGGCAGATGTAATTGTCGAAACTGACTTCAGATCAAGTGGTATATTATGCTAAGCGAAGTGAGGTAACAAGACGAAGGTAGGCAAAAGGAGCGCTGGATAAGTTTAAATGAACGGAGACCGTCGAATGCAGAAAGAAGGCCAAACGAAGCAAAACAAATCGCATCTGCCCTCTTGGCTCTAGGGAGGTGATGTGCGCCCTGCAATACTAATTAGCATTCGAGGCGGTCAATACCATAGCTATATAAGCAGCGTCAGAGACATTAGCTAACGACTTGTTTGCTTGAGCTAAGAAGGCAGATGTGACCGTTGAAAGCACGTTCAGAACAGACCGTATATTATCTTTACGAAGCCGGGTGAGGGCAAAAAGATAGAAGGAGAGCATGAGAGCAAAAGGAGCAAAGTGCACTATCAAGGTAATCCAGCAAAAGGATCAGACTTTTATCCATTGAATATCAAAACAACAAAAGTCACCCCTGCACCCGAGCGAGCAGTATGATGTGATTTCAACAAGTCCAGCGTGATGCACTTGTCTCAGATCACAAATAACAAGCCGTCTATTTAAACAAGCGTCAGAATTTCCCCGACGACTTCCTGTCTGAGCCAATCGCGCAGATGTGACTGTTGAAGACACTGCCAGAACGGCTTAATATGAACCTAGTGTTCCTGGGCAGCAAGGCTAAAACGAGTACCCGAAGTAGCAAAGCATGCCGCCATTGAAGGTCATTAAGGTTATTCCGCAAAAGATTAAGAACGAGTGCAAAAACGATCACAACTGCACGATAAATAGCCCAAACCTGCGACCTGGACAAACACTGTCATCGATTTGAGCAAGGCCAACCGGAACGGCCATTGAACAAGCGTCAGGATTTCCCCGACGACTTACTGCCTGAGCCAATCGTGCAGATGCAATTGTTGAAAACAGTTCCAACCAACTCGAATATCATCCTAGCATAGCCAGGCAACAAGAACAAAAGGAGCAAAAGGACTAGCAAAGCATACCACCATCGAGAGGCAATCAAAGACAATCTGCAAAAGATCAGGAACGAGAGCAAAACAAATTTTACTCGCACGATGGATAACCGAAGCCTTCGATCTGTGAAAACTGTCATCGATTTCAGCAAGGTCAACTGGATCAGCCATTTCAGCAAACGTCAAAAAACTCCGAACGACTTACTGCCTAGACCAACCGTGCAGATTCAATTCGTAGGGAATACCCCAAAGACAACTCCTATATGAGCCTCATAGCATCCAGCAGAAATATCCTTTCAATCAACGATCGAAGGATCAACCCGCAAAGGGAACATTCTCGACCGTAAAAAGAAAAGCAAAAAGAGCAAAAACAAACCACATCCGCAAACCAAGCCGTGGTCTTCCTTCGACATGAACCGATGCGACTCTAGATTCAAATCTAGGGTGACCAGACAGCTACACGGGCAAGCGTCAGGACTCTCCCTGATGACTTACTGCCTCAGCCAATGGTGCAGATGTGATCGTTAGCATCAGCATCAGCTATAACGGTCTCGTATATAATGCCTCACACCCCTCGGAGTCTCGGATCGAGAGCAAAAGGAAAACAACTAGAAAACAAAAACATGAAGGAATTCCAATCGGTCAGCAAAAAGCTTAATGGAACGAGCAAAAGCAAAAACGAATCACACCTGCACCCGAGCAGACGACGTGCGAAACTCTCGGAAGAAACCAACTATTGTTTCGAAGCAGACCAACCAGACAGCCAATTTAACAAGCATCAGCAGCAACCCATCCTGACGACTTACTGCTTGTGCTAAGGAGGCAGATGTGACTGTTGAAAGGACGATAAGCTGAGGGAAATGTGAATGCTGGCAGGGGGCGGCTGTCTGAGGTGAAGTGAAGTCAATCAGCAGAACGATGTCGGAGAAGATAAATATGCATCACATCCACCCTGGGACATGCATTCAGCGATCATCAACGGCGGTGGTATGGTTCTTCCCTAAATTTGATTGCTTCCCGATCTGCAAGTAAAGAGCTGAAGCAAAAAGAGTATCTTTCGTTGTCATATACTTTCACATACACACACAAATAATCTTTCTCTTCCTACAGGTACAAGAACAAGAACGCTCTCATGCTGTGTTTCCTCTCTCCCCTCTCTTCAACCCCAGAAGCTGTTGGACTCGTCTCTAGTCGCTCGCCCTCTCGTTTCATGCTTTGACTTTCTGTTTTTGGAACAGCCGTTGGTTGCTCGATCCGGACCACACACACATATTACAGAACATTTTCGCCTCCGTGCCTTTTGTTACACACCCGTGCCGTCACCACCCTTGCCGTCGCCGCAGCTCGCCGCCCAGGTCCATGTTTTGCGCCAGTCGCTAAGAGAATTGTTTCCCGATTGATTCGATTGAAGAAAGTTGTGAGCCAAGCCTGGCCAGGAGGCGATTGATGTATTGTTGCTGAAAGGAGATTGTCGTATGTTCTCTTCACTCCGTAAGACACTCGTACAAATAAATGCAACCAAACACCAAAAATGCAATCGCGCCTCCGATGGTGACGACTCTCATGGATACTCGTCCTGCCAGAGCTCGTCCGCCGATAACAGCAACGCCAGTACAGCATGCGTGTCCGGCAATAGCACCCAGCGTCACGAGCCAGTAATCCTGTCCAGCAGCCATGGCGATCGTTGCGATCTGACTCCTGTCACCCCACTCGCCGAGGAATGTCATAATGAATGTCTGCACCCACGCGGGACTCAGCACCAGACTGAACAAGTTTTCCAGACCTGCGCCGCCGCCACGCCTGCTGGGAGGAGAAGGACTTCTCGACAGGGGAGGTGAGAGCTGGCCTTTGCCTCTCCCTCGCCCAGCCTCAATCTCGTATGCGGATAAGCTGTGATCGCTTTTGCTGTTGCCCCTCTTCCGCATACTATGCTCCTTCTCTTCCAGTTCCGCCTCAACTTCGCGTAGCTCTTCTCCAATGCCCGCATCCTTTGGCATCTCGAGACCTTCTTTCAAGCTCTTTGCGCCAAAAACGAAGAACAACATGGCCGCGGCGAAAGTGGTGAATTTCTTCGGGAGGAGTGTCGGGAAGGCGTGGCCGAGGACAGCGGAGAGTACGGTCATGGCGATGAGTGCGGAGATGGCGGCGCTAAAGACGAGTAACCGGGCATGGCGCATGGCCATGAGGGCGGCGACGAGGAAAGTTTTGTCGCCAATTTCGGAAAAGATAATCATGGTGAAGGAGAGACCGAAGGAATGGAACCATTCGTGCCAGTCCATGTCTGAAGTGGACTTGGAGATGGGTGTGGATGATGAAGAAGCGGAGCTGCCGCTGCCGCTGTTGCTGTTGGCCTTGGGCGGTTTCAGGTTGGTCTTGCCTTCGGTTTCTGGCATGGTGTCGACGAGCCATTTGTCCCGGCCGCCTCCTGCGTTCACTGGACGAGCAAAATCGTCACTTGTGCCCGTTGTAGGCACTTTTGCGTCGGGATGGGGGATGTTGTGCGGTTTGGGTGGAAGGTTCGCAGGCTTCTCCAACCCGTATCCTGAATCGCCATAGTCGCCTCCTTTCTTCGCACCTGCCACCTTCTCCCCTGTAATAGCATCGACGGCCTCTCCAGATGGACGTTTCTCCGCGTCGGCACTTTCAATGTGCTTTTCCTCGCTGTGTGGAAGTGGAGGCGCCTTTTGTGGCATTTGAGGTGTTTTCTGCTCGGCCACAACTCCCTCCTTCTCCATGCGATCCTTCGTCTTTTCGCTGATGCCGCCTTCGGTCCCTGTCGTTCCCTTCTTCGGCGGTGTTCGCGTATCATCGTTCATGACTCCATCGTTCTTCTCCGGAATGTCCTGACCACCAAAATTGCTCAGCGAAGTGGGCTTTGGCTTAGGACCAGCAGCAGCATCGCCCTTCACCTTCTTGGAGCCATCTTCAGCAGGTCGATCCACAAAGGGACCTGCGTGTGGCTTGCCGTCCAGTCCATCTACAGGCGCATCTTCCGTCCCCTTGTATATCCTGGTAGATTTGGCATTGGGTGGGTTCGCAGCAGCATCGCCGGCGGCTTTCCGTATAGAATCTGCGCCTTTTATGCGGTTGAGGGACAGGATCTCCTCGTTGGAGAGGACTTCGGTGCCCTCTGTAACAGCGGCATTCTGAGCTGCAGCCAATGATGGCGCAAGCAATAGCAGCAGTGGCGACGCTCGCCGGAGCCGCATTGTGATGAATATGTGAAGGAGATGTAGAAGAGAAAGATGATCAGGAGGAAGGAGTGCTCAGGACAGGGCCAGCAGCGCCCAAGGAGAGATGCAGCAGACTCGGTCGTGCCCGTGGCACGTTTCGCTGACGTGGGCAAGCCGGAGGAGAGTGGTCGGGAGTCGCGGGTGAGGAGGAATGGAAGCGCGCAGTGGGCAGCGGTGGTGGTACAGGGAGCGGGGGAGACACGACAAAAGATGGGCAATTGGGCGGTGGTCGAGACGTTTGAGAAAGAGAGGTCGCAGCAGCTGCGGCAGGCATGTGTCTGTTCACCACGACCATGTCACTCACCCGCCCGCGTTCAGGGGATCGCGCATCCTGCTTGGCACTTCCGCCGCCTCATCCGTCTCTCGCGCAACGTCTACAAGATTGCCAATACGGGAGGATGCGCGAGTTCCAATGCCATGCCATGCCTCGGCTCGGTCCGAATGAGCCCCGCGGAGGCGTGTGACAATTCACCAGGGACCGCAAGAGCGAAAGTGGTGAAGCAGGAAAGTAGCAGTTGGCAGCGCGGAGAAAGGCAAGCTCGGCAGGGCTGTGAAGAAACGCTGCGTGACGTTGCTGCCTGAGAGACGTCCGTTGCTGCCTTAGCCGCAGCTCGCTCGCTTTGTTATTTGACTAGGGTCACGCACCCTAATCTTGCTCCAAACAACTCTCACCAACACTCACCGCGCCGCCGTCGACGACGAGTCTGTCGGACGGCAGAGTCAGAGGCAGTGCATTCGACGGCCAGCTGACTGCATTGCCGTCAAAATGGCCAAGGCGTACTCTGCAACGGCGCCAGGCCAAACGACGGCAGCTCCACCTCCAACAACGCGTCGCACCACGCGTAGTCAGAGCGCAGAACCCCAACAGATCGAACAGACCAATGCAGCGACGGCAAAGAATGGTGCAGATGCATCCAACGCATCGGTGAAGAGAGGCGGTCGTCCGACGCAAACAAAGGATGTTGTTGCAGGTACGCTGGTGGTAGCGAGTTGTTTTGCTGATCGGAAGCCGGCCGCCGAACGCCGTTGTACCCCGAAGCGAACATACTAACTGTTTCCCCAGAACTGCCCACTGTCGACGAGAACAGCCTCTTTGTGCGAGAAGATGCCGACGCGGAGGCCGAAGAGGACGTCGATGCACGCCTCGACGAGCAGTGGAATGGAACTCCCCGTCGCAACTCCATTGGCTCAGCCTTCTCGGGCACAACGGCAAAGACGTCTTTCTCTCAAGATGAAATCAACAAACTTGATCACGAAGTCATCTGTGATGTCTTGCCAGACATTCTCTCTGCTGCCGAAAGACTGACACAACTGCTTGTGCCGAACGGTGCCAACACTCCTCCCGAGACATGGAAGGAGATCAAGCGGACTGGTTCAAAGCATAATAAGCTCTTCACGACACGATGGGAATCGTTGCGCATCCACAAGCCGAGTCTGACCAGCGTCGAATACATCGAGCCACGCTATGTGCTACGCGCTCTGTTGGATGTCGCGTCTATGGCTGAGGTCCAGCCCGCTGTGTGGCGACCTGACAACGTGTTGTACAAAATCAACATGGCCCTCATGCTCCGCACCGTGCTCGTTCAGTGTGATCCCGCAGACTGGACGGAGGAAGCCACAGGCGCTCTGGAAAGTCTCGATATGGCATTCCCGGCATGCATTGCGGGCGGCGAATTCAAGTTCGCTGCGCTTGATCTGTGGCTGGAGCTTGCTGCACATGTGACGATCCACAGACTGGAAGCTGCCATCGAATCTGAGCCAAACTTCTCTGCCCACGAAGAGATTGACAACGTCTTCTACGACGCCGACAGTGAATTCAAACATGCAAAGACTCTGGGCCTCGCTTCTGCGAATGAGGAAGAATTCGCGCAGGCAATGGAGATGGTCAATCAGCGCATCAGTGTTCTCAAGGAGCCATTTGGACAGGACGATGGAAAGGACGCAACTGCGGCGAACGGATATCTCAAAGCGCAATTTCGGTGGGACGATTTCCGATCGCATGCTTTGCGTTACTTTGATGCGCGCATTGCAGAAGTCAATAGGCGCATCGAAGCTGCCGGCGGCGTACAGACCATCGTCTCTGGTCTCGAAGAGGAAGTCGAGCGCCGCGCCAGTGAGAAGATCGCTGAGCACATGAAAGGCACATACAAGAAACCTCGTACTCCGAGACAAAGCTTGGGCGGCAAGAGCGCCATCGCTCTATTGAAGGGGCATGAAAAACGCATCTCCGAGCAAGTGCCTGCAGCTGGAGCTCCGGCACCTGGTGCAAGTATGCATCCCACGAATGACACGCTACAGGATAGCGATGTGATTACGCACGACTTTGCCACGGGTCAGCGATCTGAGGTCGACCAAGACAGCTTTGAAGGTCCGACTGAGGTACAGTCCACAGCACAACAAGCACTGGCGAGCTTTGCGGCCACTCAGAAGCAGAATGCGAGGAAAGCCAAAGCACGCCTGCTTGATCGACAAGACAATGCTGTGCGAGTCAGCAGCGAAATGTACATGGACACTCAGACTCAGGCATCGGCTGCGACCGGAAAGCGACGTCGTGCGCAGATGGAGGAAGAAGTGCCTGAAGACTTTGATCCTACCCAGGACGATGGTTTCGAGAATGATACACGCAACCATAACAACGCTGCGCAACGCCGCGCCGAAGTAGCATTCGAAGGACGAGCACCGCAACGATTCCCGACCATTGAGCCTCGCAATAGCGCAGATGCCGGTCCTTCGACCTACGGATGGATCTCAGGAACCGCTCCCAGCCCCTCCAAGCGGCACCGCAAGAACCCAGGCTCTGCCATCCCACCGCCTCGCCCAGCACCCGCCCCCGAGGACGGCGAACTCCCAATGAGCGAATTCTACAAGCAAGCCAAACTCGACGCCAAATACAACCGCGTCCTCGGCCCCGCCGCCCCAGTCCGGACCGAACGAACCCCCTGGTCCGACGAAGAAGAAGCCGCCCTCATCGACCTGATCGTCGACCACGTCGCCGACGAAGAAAAAATCGGCTACTCCAACCTCAAAGCCATCGACCAATCCCTCGAAGAATCCGGCGAAGCCAAACTTTCCCGTCGCTCAGCAGAAGATATTCGATTCAAAGCCCGGAATATGAAACTGACTTTACTTCTTGCTGAGAGAAAATTACCGAGGAATTGGGACAAGGTTATATTGGATAAGAAGGCGATTGATCGTTTGGCGCAGAGGGGGATTCCGTATGATCAGGGGCGCAGTCGAGCTGCTGCGAGGGTGAATCATCCGCTGGGGCAGCAAAGGGCTCGGGCGAGTGTTACGCCGGCGCTTACGCCTGTTTATTCGCATAGTCCTGGGGTGAGGTATGAGTCGGGAGGGATTCTGTGAGGGCTGGGAGACTTTCCGGCGTGTCCCGGGCGAGACATTTGTTCACGCAATTGTATGAATTATGAATTCGGTGGCGTTCAAGGGCGGGAAGGGGAGAGGTTTGGACTGCCACGTCAGTTATTTCGTATTGCAAAAATTCATCGGTACTGCTGAGAGTCATTCGTATCGGTACTTTGAGGCCGCCGAATAAACTCCGAGTGAACTTGTCTTGATTTTTCTGGTTACACGATTGGTCGAACTGGATTGTCACGTTATGGTGAACAAAGCTACCAGCGATTTGAACCTGAGGACTTGCAGATGGTGTATATATATTACCTACCTGCTGATCTACTGCAAGCGACTTCTCTACACTACTAAGACGGAAGAAGAAAGATCGTAAATCGTCTTCACCTTTTACTTACTTGTCTCTGCGTACCTTTTGTCAACCACGGCATTAAAGCTCCACCCGCCTCAAAAATGGCAGCTTCCGAATTCAAGAGAGCTCGCTCGCAATCCCCGAATCTGTCCCAAAAGAGAAGAAGAAGAACCGCGGCATCCTACCCGATAACCAATCGACGCAAAACCACACCGAAGAAGAACACCCCCTTCATCCCAGCACCTCTTCCACCCTCCGCCCAAGGTCTCCAACACGCCGTCTTCGATACCACGGAATTGCTTGAGAATATCCTCGTCCACTTACTCGTAGAAGACATCTACAAGGCACGGGAAGTGAACAAAAACTGGAAAGAAGTCATTCACACTTCCCCATCGATTCTTTGTAAATTGTTCGTCAACATCCAAGAACCCCAGCGGATCTGGACGAAAAGTTTTTCGGACGAGGAAGGCCAAGTCTCTATCGCGAACCCTGGCGCAAAGCTCTCGAAACCCGAAAGATTTGGATTTGCGGATACGTTGTTCCTCGATACCACGAGACTGGGAGTCATCGGCGGAGATCATCTGAATTCCTTTCCAGATGGAAGATTACATCTCCGGCCAGTGAGATTGAATCCTTTTCTCAAATTACTGATTCCTCGGAATGTGAAGAATGGGCGACGGAAAGACACAGCTTCGCAGCGCAGAGTGACGAATGGGCGCGTCGAAGAAGGTGGGATTTCGCTCAGGCCAGCGGACGCGCAAAGGATTCGGGATTGGATCGGAATGGAAGATCTGTTCATGTCAGCGCAACTTACGGATCCTCCGACACAGGTTGTGACTGTGAGTCAGAGGGTTCCATGCACTGCTGCTGCTCATCATCGCGGCGGCAGGAAGTGCTCGGCGAATGGGAGGGTTGATTGGGAATTGGAGTGTGAGCCGAAAATGACGCGGAGGGGTGGAGGGATTCATATGAAGGATGTCATTTTTTCCATGTTGAATTTGAGGAGAGGTGTTGGAAGGCTGGATTTACCCGATCGGACGAAGATGACGTCTCCGGAACTTGTTTATATGCATGATGTTTTGAAGCAGGCCCGACTGGAGGGTCATGAGATGGGTGGCGAGGTGGAGTATGTCGTGAGGTTGCATTCGGTTGTTGTTCCGTCTGAGGAGGAGTGGGCGAGTATGGAGGCGGCGGAGGCAGAGACGGAGGAATAAACTATCGCGTCGCGTGGGCTGCCGACAGCTGTAATTCGCGTACAGTGCCTTCCGGATCTGGTCATGGACCGGCGGCTGCATGCTGTTCGGGAGGGCGAGAAGAAATGTTGTGTCACGTCAGGCACGATGCTCGTTCTCACGACTGCGACTTCGTGCGACTGAGATCGCGTTTGTTCGTCCTTTCATTTGAGTACGTGGCGTTTTACGAAGGCGTTCGGGCGATTGTGGCGGTTCCTTTTCAGGATCTGGTTTCGAGCGGGCATTCGACGTTCGCATGGAGGAACAATCGATCGGAGGCGGCTGCGCAATGAAATGCTGCAGATATCGCGCGATACTCCAACTCTTGCACAGTGTCTGAAAGCCGTCTCGTGTAGATTCCGAAGGGTTCAGTAGTCCGTAGTTCGCCAGCGTCAGAGGTAGAGAAATGGTTCGCGCCAAGACCAGAACGGCATTTTCGATCCCGTCGTACAGCTCCCAGTTGACGACCTTTGTTCCAGTAGTGGTGTCCGATCGTGGTGATGCCCGATGCTTGTAGCTCTCCCGAGCTTTCTTCTCGGACGCCAGCTGCTTACTCTGTTGCAGGCCATTACGGCGTGGCTTTGTGCGCTCCACACACTGGTCTCGGCAGTCACGCAGCGCTCCGAACTCGCGATGACTGTGCCAACAAGGCGTGCGGAACATGGCGTGAGAAGAGAGTCCGTCATGGCCCACGACAGACGGCGAGCAGTATATGGAGTGGTCGGGATCCGAAAGCGCAGCTGCATGGGTGGTGCGCTCGAGCGGCCAGAAGCTCGGCACGGAGATTCTTTCGTGTGGCTCCGGAGCCATCTGCTGCCACCATCTTCCGGCCCATGGGGTTGACTGCTCTCGCTGATGAGGCACACCCGGGGCCGCGAACGTCAGGCAATCTACGGCAGATGATGTGGTTTGCGTCTGTCGGCGCGCGTTGCAGCGTGCCCATTGGAAGAAGGGGAGGAGGTGCGCAAGGTTCCCACCAGCTCTGCAATTCACCGTGGCGTGAGCTGTGCGGGGTGCGAGAGTCCGCTGTGGTGAGTCGGTACGAGGCACGGGCAGTAATGCGACCGCCTGTACCGGATGGCGAAAGAAGCAGAGAGCAAAGGGCACGGTAGGGCAAGGCAGCGTCGATACGGTGATGGGTACGGGACACTTTCGGTGACACGATGGCACCGCAAGGCAGATACGAGAGCCCATGTCAGGAGGAGCGAAGCGGAGATGAGGGGCGCGGTGTTGGTGCGGATCAGCGATGTTGTGACCTAAAATTGGAAGGGGCACGAAGGGGAAGCTTCGAGACGCGTGCCTGCTGCGCGGGCCGCAAGTGGTCGTCCATGGACGCTCTGCACGTGACGCTGGCATGCACTCGTCCGCGCCCTCCGCTGTCCAGCACCAGCATGGCTGCGACTGCTACTTTCCACGGAGCAACTCGAGCATCTCGTGCATCTCGTGCATCTCGCCAGGACAGGAGCAGCTGCGCACGGCGAATGGGATGGTGGTGTGGCAGCACAGTACAGGGGCGACGAACCCGCGGCATGGGAAGGGCTCGAGGGAGCTGACGACCAGGGTTCCACTCGGTGCGCAAGCCACACTGGTCCCTGGCGGCGTGGCCCGGCCATTCCTTCTTAAGCCTGCGACTCACCCGCGCGTGCTGGAAGGGCCAGCTGGCATCCACTTCTTCCATCCTCTAGGCGACCGCATTCACGTAGCCTGGGACAATTTCCCCCATGGAGCCCGCCATCACCGCCCTGCACTCTTCTCCACCCACCACCGACACCATCATGTCCGAACCACAATATCTCAAAATGGAGGACGTCCACCACAGCACATCGGCGTCGCCCGCCCCCTCGGCAGCCACCGACGGCGCCGCCTGGTCAACATCATCCCCCGCACCCATCGTGGTGCAATCCAAGCCCACCAAGAAGCGAAAGTCATGGGGACAGGCGTTGCCCGAGCCCAAGACAGCGCTACCGCCTCGCAAGCGCGCGAAGACCGACGACGAGAAAGAGCAGCGCCGGATAGAACGCATCAAGCGCAACCGCGCCGCAGCTCACAACTCCCGCGAGCGCAAGCGACAAGAGACCGAGGACCTCGCCGTCAAGCTCGCCAAGGCCAACGCCGAGCTCGCTGCCTTCAAGGCGCACTTTGGCGAACTGCCATCACACATCGTCCTCCCGGAAGTCAAGGTGGAAATGGACGACTCGGGCGTCATCACAGCCTCGGCAGCCACACCAGCACCTTCACTCACGGAATCACATGGTGCGTACCACTGCTGCCTCCTACGACGACGTCTGCACCTACTGACTCATCCCAGGCTCGCAAAAGGACCCCGCGAGTCCATCACCACCCGCCGACGACCACGCATTCCCCCACATCAAGATGGAACCGCACGACATTCCCGTTCCACTCCACGTCCCACAATACGAGGACTCGAAGCTGTCTGCTCTCACGCCGCTCGACCTGACACAACATTCTGCAGCAATGTTGTGCAATGACCTGCAGTGTCGGTCGAGCCGCATGATCAGCAGTACGGCTTCGGCAGTATCATGGACGCATCTTCTTTCTTCTCTGATGGCTATCAACCTCCAGAACTGCTACAAGACACTTCTAATAGCCTTATGGACAACTTCGCCTTCGCGGATGGAGCGCATGATGCAAGCATCAGCGGCTCGCTCTTCTCGATCGATGAGTTCCTCAACGTCAACGAAGATTCGCACGTGGCGGTCGACGCCCAGACGTCTGGCGCGGTCTAGTACTGCGACGGGTCACAGCGCACCGCTTCAGCGCGAATCTTCCACTGACCAGGAGGCATCTCAGACTTCGACCAGGGATCAGAGCGCTACGAAGCGAGCTCGTGCGCACCAGAAGGCACAGGCGGCGTTCCAGGATCGGATACCATCAACTGAGGGATTAGCGATGGGGAATGAGGGGTGTGAAAGCAATGGCGTTGCGGATGGATGACTATCTCAGCTTGACTCGGTGGTATACTTTTGCTACTACCATGAGCGGTGGACTACGTATGATGTTTACTGTAGCCATGAAAAGCTCTGTACGTTTCATCATCACACTTCTTCTCACCGCCGCGTCTCCCTTCACCGCAACAGTCTTCCTACCACCGGCTCTCTGCATTTCGATGCTACACACCGCTGATGATCTTCAGGAGGAGTTCCAGACTTCTGAACAAGAGGCGAAATGGTGCGTGCGTCACGTGTAGCGAAACTCTATCTGATCCGGAGCGTGCCTTCTGCTGTCCGCGCCTTCGCATCCGTGGAGACTTCACGTCTTCGGATATTGAAATGATGGACGCTATTCGTATGAATGTGGCTGAATGCCACTCAAGAATTCATGACGGAGCGCTTCGGATGGCCCGCGATGAGATGTGATGTGCTGGAAATGTGTCGGAGTAGGAACTGGGATATGTGTCTTGGTCTTTGGATACTGCGCTTTGAGCTCTCGCGGAGTGCACAACGTACAAGGCACATACAGCAAACGCTCCCGCATCGCCAATTTTCTCGACAGCATCTTCATTCTTGTTCGCGGCAATGGCTTTTGGAGGGGTCGATTTCATTCCTTCCGAGCGAGTCGGTCATATCACAGGGAGAAGTACCTGTTCGATTGCATAAAAGTTATGCGTGAAATTTGGGCCCAAGAACAAGATATTGAAAAGCGGGAGAACCAAGTCCATGTTCCTTTACCTTGGCGGATGGAGGGTGAGAGGTGATGTGATGGATGTCGTTCCAGACATGGAAATAGGATCTTTGCTCTGCGTGCACGCATCCTGCCTTCGAGAGGATTGGCCGCGACGAGATGCCATGGGCCGGAATATCAACGTCGCTGTGTCTTCGTGATGCGGTGCGGCTCAGCGACAGCGATGCCTACTCCCTTGACGAGGAACACGAGACAGCCGAGAGGAAGATCGTCCGCGATCATCAAGAAAGAAGAGGCTATGCGTGAAGCTTTGCTGACATACAATAGCGAACATACGATTCCTTGGTCTCACATTTCCTGGCACTCGTGGCTTATACTCGGAATCCAAGGCGATCACTATTGTTCTCATCACTCGCGTTGCTCGTACGGATCTATTTCCAGGACCTTGGCGCGCGGCAGCTTAGGACGATGATGTGGTTCATTGCCTTTTGCCATCATTGCTGCTATCTTGAGTAGTGCTTGGAATTACTTCCCGGCACGGCAGTATGAGAACATCTGGAAGGAGGACCTGGTCCATATACTGTCTCCGCTGAACATTGGCTCATTCTGGGAGTAGAGGAGTGGTATATCAGACTTTTCTCGTTGCTGCTTGCTACTGATATCTTCCATTCGCAGTACAGGTACTCAGCAGTCCTCCATTTGACAACAACTACACCAAACGACAACACCAAACCACCAAAATGCAATTCACAAACTTCGCCTTCGCCGTTGTGCTTCTGCAAGGAACATTGCAATCTTTCAGCTTCACGACTTCAGACAAATGCTGATTCTTGATCTTGCAACAGCAGCCCTTTGGCCTTTGCTCAAGCGCCTGCTTCCAGCTTCGCTGATCAAAATCCCATTTACTTCCAATACGAAGAATACTGCAAATGCGTGGGTACGTCGTTGATCCTCACAATGCTGCAGACATTGCGATCTTGTCCAGCAGAGGGAAAAATTGCTAATGTACTCTGCCAGGCTTCACCCGAGCACCCGACAACATCCCTAACAACGACCTTCCCTCGAGAGTCTGCAACGGTTGGACGGGAGGCAATCTCGTCGATGCGGCTACTTTTTTGCAACTAATTTTCTTCCTTTTTTGTTCTCTGTCGCTTTCGTCGTATATTCTCTCCGTCAACCCGGACGGACCCCCGAGACTACCTCCCTTGCAGTCGATCATCCATCTAGGATATGCGGCTAACGTAATCTTTCTCTCACTCCGCCGTGCCAAGACGTGGGCCCGAAATCTATCGACGGCTTCGCAAACACTTGTGCTTCTTATGGACCAACTGGTGCGAGAGGTGCGAAGTGCTGCGAACGTAATCAAGAGTATCAGCATTGTCCGGTTAAGATTGCGGGGCATATGGGACAAATGTAATGGCGATGTTTTTGTCGTTTGCAGAAGAGGGCGAGACTGTGGAGAGAAGACTACATAAAGGGACCACTTGTCTGGTGAAACTAGAGAGAGAGACCGATTTTTCCGGTTTGAGATCTGATTACGATTACAGAACACTCCGCGCGTTCCTCGTCACTACGTTCCTTAAAATAGATAATTAGAAAAGCAGGAACGAATGTTCCTATATAACTTTCCTCTTTCGCTGCTGTTACTGTGTCTTCTTATACTTTCTTTACGCTGATTGGACTGAGGAACTCGTCATCAATCACCTTCAAGATGCTCTTCACCGCTGTCGCTTTCGCTACTGCTGCGCTTTTGTACGTGCGCCACGTGCGTGGCTTGGAAGAAGAATGATCGCTGACGTGCACGTTTGGAAAACAGTAGCCCTCTGGCTCTTGCTCAACTTGGCCGCCCCGGAACCTCCCCAAGTGAAGACAGTATCGCAAGTGCAGATTACTGCCAATGCGTTGGTACGTAGTAGCAAGTTGCAGATGTTCTTCACCAGTCAACTAACAATACCCTTTCCCCCAGGCTCTTTCGCTTTCCCAGACGAATCCCCCAACCAGCCTCTCACTGAACTGGTCTGCATCGCTTTCCAAGGAAACAGAACCGATGTGGATGGATATGCGCAGGTAAGTTCTTTCACTTCGCAACCTCTTGTTATTGTTGTTGTTGTCACAACGGACATAGTGCTGATTTCGTAGTGCTTCGGCGTAAGCCCTCCCAACTCCGGCTTCTCCAACTTCTGCGCCTCCTACGGAGATGACGGCGCCAGGGGCGCTCGATGCTGTAGCCAAGGCCAAGCATACAAGGATTGCCATGTGATCATTCCGGGTATCAATGGAAAATAAGGACTCCGGTTCGGAGAAGGCGTCTTTCTCTCATGTCTTGGTCCTTGAGTCTATGTCTCATTGTAGTAAATTTTGCTACAGTAAGGAGGTCATTTGGGAAAGTGCTAAGTTGGTTCAGGAGGATGTATACGAGAGTGAGATTTGCATAGCTTGCACAACTTTGCCCGTTCCGAACGTCAAGGCTTCATTTCATCGAGAATGGCACGCGACCAGAAGGCTGAGCAGCTTACACAAGTTTCTTGGCCCGGAGACCAAGCCTTTAATCCATGATCATAGCCCTTAAGTCGACCGATTCTACCGGGTCTTTGGCCTGATCTGGTCCCGTTCTGGCTTCTAGAATCCCCCATGAGGAAGGGAGGATCTTCTGTATATATAGTCCGGACGCCGTGAAAGCGTTGTGTCCGGAAGCCTTCGTTCATTTCCTGTTCTACTATTCAACATGCAACTCACGAACTTTGCCTTTGCCATTGGGCTTTGGTAGGTGCAGAGAATTCCACTCCATGTGCCTTGACTTACCAGAGATAGGAGCTCTTTAGCCACTGCGCAACTTGCTGCTCGTCTCTCGATTGCCGCTCCGAATCCGGATAGCATCGCTGAGCAGGCTTATTGTCAATGTGTTGGTACGTGATGCACTAATCCGCGCGGCGTACTCTCGATTGAGTCTCAGAGACGAGATGGAAGCTGACAATCTCGTTCTCACAGGCACTGCCAGGCCCGACGATGCGATTCCCGATGACCTTCCCAACAAGGAAGTGTCCGTAACGGCTTGCAATGCTTACTCCGGCATTCTATTCGATGTTGATGGGTTTCCGCAGGTAAGTGAGCGGGCTAGCCGTTCTCACGTCCTCACTGCTGCTTCAGATGCGTTCAATGTCCACTTGAGCAACGTTCATGCGTGCAAGATCTTGTCTGACGTTATTGTCCTTTTGCAGTGCCAAGGCATAGACCCTACTGCGGTCTCTGGTGTCGCCGCCTTCTGCGCTTCATACGGAGTGATTGGTGCCAAAGGCGCGAGATGTTGTACTGGAGGTCAGGCGTACAAAGACTGCACTGTTGTCATTGCAGGACCCAATGAACGATAGAAGGATCCGGCGGACACTGGTCTTTCCTCTCGGTTATCGGATATTCCGTGCATTCCACGGAAGAAAGAGAAGACTTGAGATACCAGGAGGTGGATGTCAGATCAGATGACAGATGATGACTGTCCTTGTCGTTAAGGTAGGGATGACAGGTAAAACCGAAACCTTGTCTGTTTGATCTCCTTCAGCACTGGCTGAGCGCTCACCGATTCGGCTCATCATCGTTGCTGTCGTTCTCGTCGGAACTCTGAACGACAGGTGACAGCTGCACGGAGCATGCCTTTTGCTGATGTTTGACTTTGCATCTTTTCGAGAGAGGTGCGATCTGCTAGATAGGTCTTGCTCTGCCGAGGTCAAAGATGCTTGGAGCAGTGTCAAATTTTGTTGAACGTAAGAGGACGAAGCCACATGCACCGACCGAGAAGCTGCATCCAAGTTGACTGCTCTCAGTTGATGGTCAATCGTCTGGGACCAGATGTCGTATCAATCAGTACAGATCACCAATTCGTCAGTGTGCAGAAATCTAGATTTCGTCACCGAGCAAGCCTCCTGACTGCGATCATGCCTGTAGAGTTTCCGCTCTATCCTCTCAGATTGGTAGGGTCTTACACTTCACCGCATGTTCTTCTCACTGCCATATAGAGAAGCTGTGTCGAACAAGAAGACGATCGTCCATGCTGTGACGGAATAGAGATTCGGATCCTAGAGTTATAGAAGCCAAGCCGAGCAAGATGGCCACGTCCAACGAGCCGGAGCGACGTCTACGCGAGAATGAACAAGAGCAAGATGGACAGCAAGTCTTCAGCTACGACCGTAACGACCCACCAATCCGGCGAGTCATTGGTATCGTAGCTCTCATCGTCCTCGGAGAGAGTCTTGCGGCTACGATCTTATTTCCTTTCATCGTTTTCATGGTCCGGTCATTCCCGCATATCGAAGAAGATAGAGTTGGATGGTATTGCGGTTTGATCAGTAAGTACCATCCAAAGCAATGCTCTCTGCTGGCAGAAAGATTCTCACGTTGAATGCATCCGAGAGTATGAGTGCTAATTCTGCCTCATCAGCTTCATCGTACTTCATCCCGCAGATGTTCCTCGCACCCGTTTATGGACTCATTAGCGATCGGATTGGGCGGAAGCCGATTTTGATATTTGGATTGCTCGGGGCATCGATATGTACGTTCAGATTCGGAATGGCGCAGAGCTTGATGGCTGCCATGATTTCGCGGGCGTGTGTTGGCTTCTTCAATGGTATGTTCCGGAACCTGCTGTCCTGTAGCAACTCCGTTCCCTTAATGCTGATTTTTGTACCACAGGCACAGCTCCTGTCTCTCGAAGCTGCGTGGGCGAATTTGCGAACCAGGTGGGATTGAACAAGGCCAAGGCTATGGGAATCTTTGGATTCTGTTTCTCGCTAGGCTCGATCATCGGTCCATTGATCGGAGGGTATTTGAGCAAGGTATATTCCATACTTCGTTCACTGTTGAGAGGGTCTCCGTCGTGATACTGATACCGTAGAGCAGCCTGACTTCAAAGGACCAGCGGGCGCCTTCGCAGAGTACCCGTACCTTCCGCCGTGTGCCGTATTGACAGTGTACAATTGGTTCACAGCTCTTGTGACATCCTTCTACCTTCCAGAAACCAATATACACCGAAAGCCGCTGCGGAAAGTCCAAGTCACGAAGCCGCCAGAGGAGCAACCGCTGCTCCCGCCATCAGAGAACTCTCGAAGTCAGGCACATATGTCGGCTGTTTTTCTCATCATTATGGGACAAGGGTGGGTCAACACTACCAGGAGTATAGGTGTACTTGACTGACGAAGGGAAACAATAGCACTCTCGCCCTTCATGCCGTTGTCTTCGATGAGATGTATCCGGTCATTGCAGCGTCCGCTCCACCCATCGGATATGGTTTCACCGCGAAGCAGATCGCTCGCTCCCTTCTGGTTCTCGGTCCTTTCGCAATCTTCACGCAGCTCGTTTGTTATCCTTGGCTGAGCAAACGAGTCTCGTACGTGAATTCGTGGCGGATCTCTTCAGTTTTGTTCTTGTTCATCTATGGCATCTTTCCTCTCATTCCTGGACCCGAGTCAGCGCCGGCTTGGTTGGAGTGGACGTGCTTGCTTCTCGCGCTTTCGGTGAGGATTGCAGGTCTTGTGATTGGATACACGAGCATAGCGGTGTTGGTAGGTTGCATCCTGATCATCTCCTGGTCAACTACTGCAGCGATGGTGTGTGAGCCATTTACTGATAATCATATTTGCTATCAAGGTCATCGATATTGTACCGCCGCAGCAAGTCGGCATGTACGTGGGGTTCTCGCAGACAGCGATGTCCGCTGGTCGAGCAATAGGTCCTGCTTTAGGCGGCATGGCATGGTCGTGGGGTCTGAGGAATAATCTGCCTGCACCCTGGGACGAACATTGTTTGGTAAGTGCGCCAGCCAGACATGGTGTGGAAAAGAGCCATTGCTGACGGGAGCAAGTACTTGCTTCAAATGTTCCTGGCGTGCCTGCAATTTCTGACATCATTTGGATTGAAGGCTGCTCGGGACTCGATGATGGTCAAGTAAGCAAGGCAGTCTCTCATATTGGAAGCAGCTTGTTGGCTTCTCCTTCACCACGCTTGGTTTTGCGCTCTTGCATTTTGGCCCCTGTGGCTATGACTGGGCAGAGTATATCCTGAGGCAACATTCATGTAGACCTCGCGAGCGCTCAAAAAGGGGTTCAGCTTAAGAGAACCACTCCGGCGACACGTCAACGCCGGAAGCTTCACTTGAACCCAGAATCTCGACACCTCTTGGCGCTTGCGTTTCACACCACGAGGAGGAAAGTGCTCAAATACAGAGATGAGCTGCCTGTTGCAACCACAACCAAGAATCGCATTACTCCGCGGGCCCTTCCCACGTGGCACGCTGAAGATGCGGCTTTCGATACTCCAGAGACATGCTTCGACCCCCGCTCCAACATCTGGTCAGGCATTGGTAATCCAAGTCAATAGATTGGCCGTGAGCTCGAAGAAGTCTGGATGGGCTCGAAATGTCTGTCACCTTATGCTCCGATGATGAGTTCCCTGCTCATGGTCGCCGAGTCGTGGGATCCGCACCCAGCCCATAAATTTCTGCGGGAATATCCTGTGTCCTGCTTTTGTCGATCTTTTTGACTCACGTACACAGATAAGACCACATAGAGTATTCAATCAGCATGGAAGTGTCGGAGAACCCGAGGCAGCGCGATGCTGAAGCCGCACAAAATCAAGCATCCCTCTGGTCTAGAGCGCGCACTCGTGCAGGCAGTCTCCACGAAGTTTCGCCCAAGACTCAAGATGAAGCGTTCATCTTTCCACGCCATACGAGACCTTCCAAGCCATCTGGCCGTATTGACAGCGCCAGCGACTGGATGAGCCCGCAACCGCTAAACGAAGAATTCGAGGACGTTCGCGATAGAGATTCCGACTCTGGCAGTTCAGGGCCACCATCCCCTCTGGACCTCACGCGGACAACAACAAGGCAGCACAGACCATTGTCGCACAATAACAGACCAAGAGTAGGGCAACCACCCCAAGCAGACTGCACAGTAGATCGCACAGCAAAATCAAAGAGGCGCGCATCATCTCCACAGTCTCCGTTGTCGCGGGTCCTTTCTCCGCCCTTGGGTTCGTTGACGAGCATCATTGCACAGCCAGCACCAATCAAAGACATCAGTTCGGACGAATGGGCTCGCATGTTCCAAGATGATCCATATCCACGTGGGCTCTCGACAACAGGACTGCAGCCGAAAGACTCAGCGTGCAGTCTTCCTACAACCCCAAAGCCACGCCCGGAAGGGTCACAAGACGCCGCTCCCAGCATCGGTGAAAGCTCCAATGGGACATTGTCACCTCCGCAAGAATACATCGACGCCTTCGTGAAGCGCTGCAGCTTTCCTCGTCGGGAGCCAAGGCCTTCGACTATCACCACTGTTGAGATGGAGATAGTGGATGACCCAGGATCCGCGTCTCCGAATGCCCGCTCATCTCTACAGATCGCACCACATGGCGAAGCTTTCGACAGTATGGGCGAACTCATCGAGAGTGTGCATCTCACTCGTGTGACGAGCTTGGCACAAAGCTATAGATGCAATGTCCTGATGTCTCCTATCGAAAAGGCCGAGCGAGAACGTAGACACATGGAGTTTCGCATGAAAGTCCTGGCAGAATGTGGCAAGAATTGTCAAAACAATAGCTCACTGGCTTCGTTGTGCCCCTTTTGTGAGTATGTCAGCGTTCGATTCAATCCGTCGGATTATCTCGATGGGCCGAATGGCCTAAGACAAAAAGCTCTGGAGGCGAGACGGAGGCGCGAAGCTTTGAGCCCCTTGGATCGCTTTCATGTGGGAATCTATATCTCTTGCGGGCTTTTAAGCACCGTCATGATGTATTGCATTGTTATGTATGCATTGTACGCCGAGGAGCCATGGCTATTATTGGTAAGCATAACATCAATTTGCCCCATTGCATTCTCTCGTGCAAGCTTGCGTCAGTGTTCAAACAACCAGCGTGCTGACACGACACAGACTTGCGTGCCACTTATACCGGTACAATATCTGTGCTTCATGGCCTTCTTCGATACGGGGCCGGTACGTGAGAGACCGGGAATGGAACGAGAGCCACTGCTATCGCGAAGTAGGAGACGTGGTAGCCGACGAAGGATGAGCCACGCGCAAAGAGTGGAAGATGGCTGGACTGTAATACAGGGGCTGGTTTGAGTTTTGTTGGCCGTAGGTCTTGCTAGTCAATTAGATTCCCTTCTGATAATCACCGAAAGCTTGAATGCCCGTTGATTGTGAATCTCCACAGTAATCAGATTACTTTCAATTATCACCGAAAGCCATAGTGATGTGCGGACCGACGATGACTAATGTTTAACCTAGGAGGAAGAGGTCGTCTACGCAAATAACTTGTGGCTTTGGCTTTCCACTTAAGCAATGCTGTACGGATGATGCGGAGAAATCTGATGCCCAGCATAGCCCTGTCAGCGTTGAGAAATCCCGCTGACTGAGCGGCTGAGCATACAAATGCTTTGGAACAGCTCTTCGTGAAGCAAGAATCAGACACGTTGTGCTCGACGAGAGCAGGCGTTACGATTTTCCTGTATCGCAAATTGTATTGCTCGACATGGCACCGGCTGAGATTTTTAACCCACCTATCCCGATACCTGACACCATCTGGCACTCTTTCAAGTCTGCCGTATCGAAGACTCCTCAAGAGGTTGCCTACACGGTGTACTATGAGCCGGCGAACCATCTTCGAGAGCTCCGCCGCGAGAGAGATGCACCTCGAGGAGACTACTTGAACTGGACGTTCGCCGACCTCGAATATGCCACTGTGAGATTGGCTGCTGGAATACTGGCTAAAGGTGTCAGTCGTGGCTCCACCATGGTCACTTTCTTGCCTAATGGCATCGAGCGAGAGCTTTGCTTGTGGATCTCGGTCGCTCTCCAGCTCACGCTCTTGCCATGCGATCCAGCCTTGCTTCAGGCTGGTCGTGAAGAACAACTCAATGAGTATATCAACTCAATCTCACCACAAGCCGTTATCGTGAGCCACGATCAAGCTGCTGCATCATGGGAAGAACGGAGTTCCGGTACTGAATTATTGAGATCATGTCTGCATTCCATCAATCGACCGGGATGGACGCCATTCACTGACTTACCGCTTTCGACGGCTGACTACGAAGCTGAGTTTAAGCTCATCGATCAGCAGGATCTTGGACTTGAGAATGGTCATGATCGCGTCGCTGCAATCCTATTCACCTCTGGCACATCGTCCGGCAAACCCAAAGGCTGCGCCATCACATCTCGCCAGATCCTCACCGGCGCGCATGGCGACCCCGTCTTCGACAGGCCAGTCAAGTCGTTGATTGTGCCTTATCCAAATTATCGCGCAACCGCCAATTGGATAACTTATCATCTGATTCTGGGAAATGCGCGGCTTGTGTTTCCTCTTGTGACTGCGGATATTGCAGTCTTCCTGGACATTGTGGAGATCTGTCAAGTTGAAGCCGCAATCCTCATGCCGTTTATGGTGCACCTCTTCTCCAAAGATGCGAAGCTCCTGGCGGGACAGCGAGATTTGAGGTGTTTCAAGAGGGCCGTACTGGGAGGGGATGTGATCACAGTGGATATGGTAGAGCAAGCGCGTACGGTCTTCCCCAATGCGATCGTCCGGGGGGTCTCTGGTATGAGTGAGAGCATTGCCTCTTTCAGCTCAAAGCACTATGGCGACGGACCTCAACCTACATTTGGAAATATTGTCTGCTCCGGTTATCCATCACGGGCCAGCTGTGTCAGGATCTGTGACGAGAATCGCAAGGTCGTGGAACGAGGCGAGTTTTGAGAACTACACCTTGGAGGCCCTCACGTCTTGCGACAGTACTGGCAGAATGTGCAGCCAGAGTCCTTCTACGAGGACGAGAAGGGAAACTGGTTGCTGACTGGTGATCGCGGATTCATGAACGAGAAGGGCTTTGTATTCACAACTGGTAGACTGAAAGATATCATTAAGAAGCGTGGAAGGACGATCTCTCCAGCGATCATCAGTTCGAGGTTGAACAAACAGCCCGGTGTTCTGGTAAGCTGCCATGTCTACTGTCAACTGTGATTGGGCAACTAACAGGTTCTAGGCCACAGTTTTCGGAGTCCCTCATGAGATCGACGGAGAATCAGTCGTGGCGGTGATTGAGAGTGATGATCCATCGAACACTCCAGAGCGTATCAAGAAAACCATTCAAGAGTCTTTGGGAGATGACTACGCTCTCGACGAAGTATACAGTCTCGGAGACCTGGGCTTGCGCAGCTTTCCCATTGGACCCACGGGCAAGATCCTGAACCTGAAGTTGAGGGAAGCAGTATTGGAGTCCAAAGAGCGGCGGGATTCCATAACGACGCCAATTGTCGAGTAGCAGCTGACTTGGGAACCGTAAATGAATGGAGCTTCTGATCCTGGTCCTAGGAGAGGACAGTATGATGGATATCGAATTCTATGGGCAGTATGTTTCCAGTGCCTGTTCTCGGAAGCTCTTTGCTGCATTTCGAGGGGCAGAACTTTTTTACGAGATTCTGGGGGAATGTCAAAAGGGCCGATCTGGAGAGGAATTTTCGATCAGATGCAATGATCAAACTCGAGCTTACACATGTTCCACGAACGCATGATTGAGGCTGTAGTTAGTCACATTTCGGCTGAAATCTCGCATTCGGATTCACTGCAAGACAACACTTCAGACTAAACCGCATTGGCTCTTCAGTCTCACAAGATGCGGGGAGCATGGAACGACCGGCATCGGTGATTCCTGGACAGACGTCATCTCCCAGCCATCGAGCATCCCACGATCGCGCCTTGCAGCTTCTCGAAAAGTCCACGCCGCTTCCAATCCTCTCGTGGTCGCCGGCAGTGGAGGACAATGCTTCTCCCGTACGCGAGGTAGTATCTGTGCCGTCAAAGCAAGCTGCAGGATGCGTGGCTGATCGCCGTCTGACGAGCTGGCGCGTCTGCGTCAAGGATCATTATTACGAGCACTTCTTCCGCTTTCTTTATGCTTTCTTCTGTTCATGATGCTCTGCGAATACTAAGCAAACCCGAATTCTCTCGGCCGAGCATGTTTGGACAATACTGCTGATATCACTAATCGCCTGACTGAAAGCAAAACAGCTAGGTGAGTCGCCCATAGCTTGACTGAGCTTGTCATCAAGGTAGCCGAAGCTTGGTACGCGCCTATGAGAGTGCAAAGGATAAGCATCGGCAGGGCCTGGCCTCCCAGTGTGAAGCGTCTTTGAGATCCAGGCCTGAGCTGCAGCTGTCAAACAGCACAGCAACGACGAGCTTCAAGAACGCAGTAGCAGTGCTGACAATGGCCTGCAGGCAGCATGACTTGGGCAGCATTTGGAGCTGCGATTGCCCTGCTCGGCTCTACAGACGCCAAGATCTATGAGACTAGATTCAATGGCACCACCTGGGATGATGAAGCTTGGAGAATCACGACTACAAATCTGGACCAAGGCCATTATCAGTCGCGTATGTCCTTGGCCAATGGCTACTTGGGTATCAACTCGGCAGCTGTTGGACCATTTTTCGATGTTGACGAGCCCGTCAATGGAGACAATATTCAAGGATGGCCTCTCTTCGACCGCAGGCAAAGCTTCGCCACCATTGCTGGATTCTGGGACTCGCAGCCGACGACGAATGGGACGAACTTCGAATGGCTCAATCAGTATGGTGGAGAAAGTGTAATCTCAGGTGTACCTCACTGGGCTGGTCTCCACGTCAAGGTTGGGGATGACTTACTGAATGCGACTGTGTCAGCTGAGCAGATCTCCAATTTCAGCTCGACTTTGGACGTCAAGAATGGAGTTATGTACTGGAACTATACGTGGACACCTAGCATCGGGTCAGCTATCGATGTCGAGTACTCGACGTTTGTACACAAGCTGCATGTTAACCAAGCCGTTGTGCAACTTCGGCTCACAGCTCAAGAAGATACCAGCGCGACCATCATAGACCTCTTGCAGGGCGATTGTGCTGTCAGGTCTACGCCTGTAGAGACCGGATCTTATCCAGTATGGCCTGTCATCTGGTCTGCCATAAGCCCGAATGGCGTTCCAAACGTTACCGCCTGGATCTTCTCTACTCTTGTTGGAGACGATTCATGTAACGCGTCAAGCAGGAAGAACATCACTGACAGTGCCATCTTGGGCAGCAACAGTTCCTCGATCGCACAGTCTGTGGACGTGTCTCTTTCTCGAGGAACACCTTCTGTCATTACCAAGTTCATAGGTGGAGCTTCTAGCGATGCATTCACTGATGCAGCATCCACCGCTTTGAACGCATCTTGGGAAGGTGCCGGGGCCGGATTCGACAATCTCTACAGGTCCCATGTGGAGGAGTGGAGCAACGTCTTGACAAAGGAGAGTGTAGAGGATTTCCGAGATGCCAACGGAGACCTGCCGGACGACGAAGATGTCCAGGAACTCCAAATCACATCAATCACGAATCCATTCCAACTGCTGCAGAATACCGTGAGCTCAAATGCTCTTGCGGCTGCGGGGAACAACACAAAGCTTGTGTCCAATAGTATCTCGGTGTGTGGTCTCGGATCGTCTTGCTACGCTGGCCTTGTGTTTTGGGATACTGAAGTATGGATGCAACCTGGGCTTGTTGTTGCGTTCCCGGATGCTGCGAAGCAGATTGCACAGTATCGAGTGGAGAGAGGTCCACAAGCACATCAGAACATTTTGACTGCTTATCAATCTAGTCAGAACGAGACTGACAAGTTTTCGCCCGAGGATGCTGCGTATCCGTGGACGAGTGGGCGGTATGGAAATTGCACAGGCACCGGCCCATGTTTCGACTACCAGTACCATCTTAACGGCGACATCGGACTGGAGTTCACGAACTACTGGATCACGACCGGCGATACTGATTACTTCAGAAACAAGCTATTCCCCATATATGAAGCCCTTGCACAGCTCTACGCGGACTTGGTAACGTTCAACGAGACAACTGGACTTTACGAGCTCTATAACGCAACAGACCCTGACGAGTACGCCAACTTTCAAAATAATGTTGGGTTCACGCTTGTTCTAATGCAAAGCCACCTCAATGAGACAAACACCATTCGTGAGAGATTCGGTATTGAACCCAATGCCAACTGGGCGAATATTTCCGATTTGATCACGATTCCCGTCAATGAAGAAGCCAATATCATCCTCGAGTATTTGACTCAGAATGGCAGTATTGTGGTTAAGCAGGCTGACATTGTGTTGATTGACGACTTCCTACAATGGCCAAATCCGTACACCCTGAGCAATCTGGACTATTATGCTGCTGCTCAGTCTCCAGACGGTCCTGCCATGACATACGGTGTGTTCAGCATTGTTGCGAATCGGGAGTCACCATCTGGCTGCTCATCGTACACTTACGACCTGTACGGCTCGAAGCCTTATACCAGAGGACCCTGGTTCCAATTCAGCGAACAGCTCATCGATGACTGGACACTAAATGGCGGCACACATCCTGCGTTCCCCTTCCTGACCGGCGTCGGAGGAGCAAACCGAGTTGCTATCTTTGGCTACCTTGGCCTGCGTCTAATGGTCGATAAGCTCAATATCGATCCTTCGCTACCACCACAGATCCCGCAGCTGGCGTACAGGACGATATACTGGCAAGGCTGGCCAGTGAAAGCATTCTCCAACCGAACTCACACGACATTGACCCGAAGTGGTGAGCCTCTTGACACCGCCAACAGCACATTCTCAGAGGCCCCAATTCCCGTCACCATCAGCATATCCGGCACGAAAGTTTACGAACTCCAGCCGAACTCCTTCATCACAGTCGAGAACCGCCAAATTGGACTCAACAAGACCTGGGCCGGCAACATCGCTCAATGTCGTCCTGCAATCTCGGAAGAAGATCACGAGCCCGGCCAGTTCCCACTCAGCGCAGTCGACGGAGCAGTCAGCACCAAATGGCAACCCTCACTTGCAAACACAACATCCTCACTCACCGTCGAGCTTCCACAACCTTTTGTCCCTATCACGGAGATCCGCTTCGACTGGGCACAAGCACCTCCAATGAGCTACCGTGTCACATTCCACAACCTTTCTGACACTTCTGAAGTTCCTCCTCTGGAGATCACGAGCAGCGATAATGTGGAAGTGAGTAATCCCTACGATCCTGCTGTAGAGGATGTGATCAGGAGCTATTCATCGAATACGACGAATGTCACGCTTGAGCAGCCTGTGTGGAGCGCGAGGTATGCGACATTGGAGATTTTGGGGAGTCATGCCAATGATGGGACAGCGAATGAGAAAAATGGGACTGGAGCAAGTGTGGCTGAATTTGCTGTTATTGCTGCTGCTGGAGGTGGAGAGGAAGATAACATTGCGACGAGGAGTGATCAAGTTTGGGTACACTGAGGGGAACTATAATATATGTAAGTATTGGTTGTCAATCGCAAATGACTCCGTTGACAAGTTTTTCAATTGACTGCCTGCATGTATATGAATAGAGGCAAAGCATGTGATCGAGTAAGCCTTCTCGATACAAGAAACGCAAAAGGTGCGTACGAAGAGCGAAACAATCGCTCACAGCTCGTGCATACATGACAACTTCTTCCATGAGCCTACATCAGACTCGATAGGCGCAGAGCCGCTTTGTGTCCATACCAACGTCATTGATTTTTAACGACTTGCGGTGTATGCCACTAAACCATGAACGATCGTTGGAACTGCGCAAATGGAAAGAACATCATGTAGCCCAATAAACAATAGTGGCTTGGAGCACTGAGGTAAGGGGGCCGGACGGGATCGTTTGTACTTCTGGAAAGCAATCGATGTGGGCTTCGAGGATGAGAAGAAGGCTTCGCTGGAGCGGTGAAAGAGCGATGAAGCGAGAGCATCGACAGGACCACAGCTCTCCATGGTTATAAGTTCCGAAGTATATAGTGCAAAGGCCCGGAAAAGTAGATCTTCTCGAAGGAGTTCTTTCAATTCCTTTATGTACCTCGTCGAACTTTTTTTGCTAGTAGTAGCACTCTATGAGAGTGTTTTTTCTGCGGTAGGTATCGCCTAGAGTTTAGCTTTCTCTAGGACTCTACACTCAGCTCGATAAGTCCTCTTTCCTCCTACTTGCTTAGCCTCGATGTTTAGGCATAGCTCCTTAAGGAGAGCCCCAAATTACTGAAGTCAATTCTCGAAACCTAACTGCTTATTACAGCGGTCCTTTGAACTTGTTTCTCCTATCCGATTGATAGCATGAGCCTATAGCAGACTAGCACGAACTGATTAAGTTCTCTCGTTGATATTAATGCAGGGATCTGTGACGTCCGACTCGGTTTTGAAAATTTATAGCATTTGCTCAGAGAACCAGCAAGTGATACGGGAGTGCTTGCATTGAATTCGTCGGCTCTTTGTCCCGAGTAGGTGTTCGGCCAGATTAAGCAAATAGCCAGGTTGTCCAGGGACTTCTATGTCTCCGCTATGGAGAGTGATCGCATGAGAATGGATTGGCTTTGCCGACCGGTCGTCGGAGAAGTGTCGGGGGCGAGGTCACTGCTTGGTAATCTTGGATACTGTGGCGCTTGATGCTTTGCGTGAGCTACGACGCCAGGCTGGTCGGGATCAGCCACATGTATACCACAGCCATCCCAAAACCAAGCATTGGTCAGTAGAGGCTTTCTTGGCACGCAGTGCGAGAGCTCTCCGAAGCTCTATTACGAGACATGTTGGCAGTGGAAAGCGGTCACGGAAATAATAACAACAGTAAGACCTGAGACGCGAGGAAATAACATTAACGACAACGTGAAGTGGAGGCCCTACGACGTCGGCGAATACGAGTCGTTGGATCTGTCTGAGAATTTCAAATACGTCGATCGCAGCGAGCAACTTTCTACGTGGCAGCGGCTGACGCGACCGCTTGCAAGCCAAGCCTGACCGCATCCGTGCACGCTTGGCGTCGGGCCAAGTAGCAAGCGGTCGCCTCAGCTTTCAAGCGGTTAGCCTTAGATTCAAGCTATTCTTCTTAATTTATACTCTATCTTAGATAGCTAATGCTAGACTAGCTATAAACCGAAACTTAACTAGTTATTAAAACTGCTCTTAACTAGTCGATAGCTAGCTCTCGAACGGCTCTAGGCTACTTACTAGTATCTTATAAACTAGCTCTTAAGTATTATGCCTAACTAGATAAATATTAAGATAATCGACTTAACTACTAACGATTAGACTATATTTAATCTACTATAATCTAGTCGGCTAGCTAATAGCTAGCTACGGTCTAGTCTACTACTAGCTAGTAGCTAGTTATAGTCCAGCCTAGTAGAAGTTGTTAGCTAGTCTAGTTCTAGTTACTAACCGGTTATAACTACTTATACTATACTTCTCTCTATCGAGCTCGTAGTAGTATATACGCTCGCTATAGTAGATAACGATTTT
>PNEN01000262.1:3233-22307 GCA_002933655.1 Cercospora berteroae | reverse complement strand
AGTTTGAATTATAACAATCTATGCAGTAATAGTTAAGAAACACTACCTTAAAAATATGCTGGAATTATAGGTTTACGAGGTTCTATAGGTCACGTGGGGCACACTTCTATCGATAGCAGGGGTGGAGCCTGGAAGCTCCAGACGTCAGAGAGCTTCCACAAAACACCCTTCTCTTACACGCGAAGATGGCTGCAACGACACAGCCAGAAGGCGTCGTGCCCACGATGTCTAACGACAATACCGCCTCACGAGCTCGATATGCTCACCTCGACCGCATCCTCTCCCGAGTCGGCGCCTTCACTGATCCCGAGGCCTTCATCCCAGGCGAGCCCACTATCCAGACACTGGAGAACATCAAAGTGCTGGTAATTGGGGCTGGAGGACTGGGATGCGAGATTCTGAAGAACTTGGCATTATCGGGCTTCAAGAACATAGATGTTATCGATATGGATACCATTGACGTCTCCAACCTGAATCGCCAGTTCCTCTTCCGGCAAAAGGATGTGGGTTCGCCCAAGGCAACAGTGGCGGCCGACTTCGTCATGAAGCGCGTGCCGGGATGCAAGATCAATGCGTACGTTGGCAAGATACAGGACAAGGACGACGACTACTACATGCAGTTTCACATCGTCATCTGTGGACTGGACAGCATTGAGGCTCGCCGCTGGATCAACGCCACACTGGTCGGCATGGTTGACATGGAGAACCCGGACAGCCTCAAGCCGTTGATTGACGGCGGCACAGAGGGCTTCAAAGGCCAATCGCGTGTCATTTTCCCTACCATGACCTCCTGTATTGAGTGCCAGCTGGACATGCACGCTCCTCGCGCTGCTGTTCCACTCTGCACACTCGCCACCGTTCCTCGTCAGCCACAGCATTGCATCGAGTGGGCGCACATCATTAAGTGGCCTGAGTTACGCAAGGATGACACTCTCGACACCGATGATCCGGAACACATCACGTGGCTCTACAAGCTGGCCCTCGGGCGCGCAAAGGAGTATGGCATCGAAGGCGTTACCTATTCCATGACTCAAGGCGTGGTGAAGAACATCATACCCGCCATCGCCTCGACAAATGCAATCATCGCAGCTTCAACGTGCAACGAGGCCTTCAAAATCGCCACCAATTCTGCCCCCTTTCTCGCCAACCCTGCTTCTCTGCCACCCGGTGTCGATCCGGAGACCTACAACCCCGATGACGAGTTCACACCGGCCCCAAACAACTACATGTTGTACACTGGCGACAATAGTATCTACACATACACCTTCGGACACAAGAAGAAACCAGATTGCCCCGTCTGTGGTAATCTGCCAAAAGACCTTGCACTGTCACCAGAGAGTACGTTGGGTGAATTTGTGGAGAGTCTAGCTGAGCGACCGGAGGCACAATTGAAGAAGCCTAATTTGAGGTCTGAGGCAAAGTCGCTCTACTACAGCAGTCCTGATGGATTGAGGGAGCAGACAGAAGCCAATCTGAACAAGAAGCTGAAGGAGTTGGTCGAAGACGGAGAAGAGATCGCTGTGAGTGATCCAGCACTCGCAGGCATTGATCTGCGGTACAAGATTCGCTTTGTGTGAGAGACCCTACGAGGCACACTCGGTATTGAGCATAGCCTCAATGAAGTTGGCCGAGTAGTCTATGTTCTGACCCTAGGCTCTCCGAACAGGCTGTAAGCTGTGGGTTTTGCAGCGTCTGGGAGGAATAGGTAATAGCGCGTTGTACGCATCTGAGAAGGACTTATATTCAAATTGCAGATTCCGAGACCCTTGCCACCTGCTGGAAGAGGCTGCATCCCAACAACGCGGAATTACAACCGGATGGGGCCGTCGCATTCACTCGCTGCACGTGAAAAGGTTAAATCCGAAACGCAAGTCACAAGCTCTTTCTTCCTGCTGAGACTTAACCACGACCTTTTCCTCGTGATATCTTCAGCTCATGACTCGACCGCACTGCTAACCACGATGGACCCGAACTGCACCATCTCAAAATCACTGGGTTCGACTGCCCGCGGCACTGCCAACGTCACGACAGCGCCTCAGTTGAACACCACCACCACTTCGAGCGCTGCATCAATCTTGTCACCCAGCACTTCTCGAGTTGATTCAACTTCTGCACTTTCCACCGCCATCAGCGCCACACCAATTCCACCAGCTGCAGACATGGCAGAGCGGGTGAAGAACGTCGCGATGGACTCGAACCGGGTCGCGATGAGCCCGACCTCCGTACTCGGCCTCCTTATTGTCCTCTTCATTTCTATTTCGGCTTGGTATCTCGTAGTAAGATTCATGCTGCTCACCGTCTTACGCCCAGCATTCAGGTCAGTCCAGCCCCTCCTCTCCCACTATCCTTGCAACATCGCTAACAATTTCAGTCGCCTGGTCGCAAGCGCCAACGAGACAACTCGGAACGCCGTGCAAACCAGCTACGAGAAACTCGGAAATAGTGGCCGCATGATCGCCAAGGTCGTCCTGGTACTGGCTTTCTTCACACTGGAGCAATGGCTGGTTGTCGATGCCATCTTGGAAGCAACAGCAGGCGAAGCGCTGAAGCACCATCCACTGATCGATGTGATTCTTCGAGCATTTGCCTTCCTTTGTCAGGTCCTCTGTTGGTTCATGGTCGGTGAAATGAAGAAGCCGAAGGCCGCGAAGAATTCAAAGCTCAGAGACGCGAGGCAGAAGGCAGAGGATAAAACGAACGTGTAGGCGGCAGTTCACATGGTGAAGGGGCTGCTAGAAACGGGATGCAGCCGAGGCTGTACTGAGAACACGGGCAGCGCTCTTTCTGGAATACTTTTTGGTCTTCTGCAGCGCCTGGGGACCAGCACTGGGAAAGGGCAACGCAAACAGTCGTGAATGTCGCGAACGACCAAACGCGGGTTGCTTGCGCATGCCACGAAGCCGGCTGAGTATCGCAGACATTGTACCATACTGCTACTGATGCATCAGTTCAACCCGCTCCTTCTACCGCGCTTTGTTCCTTTCTGATGCACTGAACTCACAGCCGACACTTGATTAGACAGCCATTACAGCTGATCCCAGCAGAAACTACGACATCATCATCTGCCCCCAGCCTCGCGATCACTCGACAAATCTCTAACATGACATATTCCTCCTCCACAATCGTGGCAAGCACGACAATCCTCCTCATCCTCCTCACCTTCTTCGTCACCCTCCGCTTCATCGCCCGCCACAACTCCCGCCCAAAGTTCTCCTCTCAACAACCCCTCACACAATCCGGTACATCAGGCGGCATCGGCTCCGACGACTGGGTCTGTTTCTTCGCCGGCCTAGGTTCCCTCATCGGATGTCTTCTCATCCTCGTTGCTGCAAACGATGGCCTCGGACGATCAACTTTCTCCTCTCATCCAACCAAGATTCGGGAAGTCCTACTACTCATCTGGCTCGATCAAATCAACTATCTCCTCGTCATGGCGCTTACCAAGACAAGTACGCTGCTACTCTATACTCGAATATTCCACTCCGCGACACCAGAACAGCAGACATTTCGACGTTACTGCTGGGCGCTCATAGGAATCGTCTGTCTGACGAGTTTCTTCCTGATTGTTTTCGCGATCATCATGTGCGAACCGGCTGCGTATTTTTGGAATAGAGTTACTGCGACTCCGATTGAAAGTGGAGGGACATGCAAAGATCACCGACCGTATCTCTACTCGAATACTATCATCAGTATCGTCACGGACTGCTGCGTGGTTGCGCTGCCCTTCAAGTTGATTTGGGGCTTGCAGATGAACCGGAGGAAGAAGCTTAAAGTGCTGGGCATATTTGGATTGGGTGGAGTGTAAGTTGAATGGTTTCTTAGTGCTTTCTGACGCCGAGTTCATGCTAATCTATTTCTGCAGAGTCATCATCTGTTCCATCATGCGAGCAACACTAGTCGAACCTGCTGCACACCGAACGGACCCAATGGTAGACATTGCTGGGCTGTGTATGTGGTCACTCGTGGAGTCAGTGGTTGGCGTCATCTGTTGCTGCATTCCAGCAACTCATCGATCGATCAGAAACTTCTTTGCTGAGATGTTTGACATCGGGAAACGAGAAGAGACGCCTATTTCACGGGATCCGAGACCTACGAAAGCAGTGGTCACGGAATGGGATGATGTGGAGCCTGGACATGAGGGGAACGGTGTACAGAGCCCAACTGGCATGCCGTCTAAACAAGAGTTTGGGCAAACTCCAATTATTGATCCGCGGTGGTGACGATGCAGTGCGAGGGCAAAGCGGCGCTCCAGGTGAGCATCTTGCGCGGAAACCGAATGCATCTCGTGAACAATCACAGGAAGTATTCTCAGGACCGAACTTCATAGCATTTGCAGCGAAATCCAATGTTCTATTATCCCAAGCACTCCTTGTTCCTCCTCAGATATAAAGTGTTGATAAGTTCGTTAAACTTGGAGACGATCGTTGTGACATTATGGAAAGTTCAAAACTTGACGCGGTGTTCTGAGGCTGGTCAAAGTGCAACCTGCCACTCGTTATGTAAAACATGATTTCAGAGGCCGTAAAGCCACATAGGCAACCAAGGAAGATAAAACAGAAGACATGTCAGCGTTCGGGAGAGTATATGGCACAGATTAGATCCTTTGGCAAAACCAGCAGGATTTGACTTTTCGAATAATAAGGGCTGTGAAGAAGTCGTGGCCATCCGCCAGTGCACCCACCCCTTGGGCTAATTCACTTTCTTATCTGCCGTTGTCTCGTGACGCGCCATTCACTGTGTTGATTCCAGTGGTGACGAGCAAGTGCGACCCCATCGGAGAAACGGTCGTAACACCCCGGCTCAAGGCATGCCATTGTCCATTCCCTGTTTGTTTCCAATTCAATTACAGAGTCCCTCTCGTCGTGACTGGGGCTCTGCGTGCTAAGAAAACTCTCGCCATGACTCTATCCAGACGGCTCAGTCTTGGGCTTCACCCCAAGCTTCAAAGTGAGTTTCTTCTTGGGCGGCTCTGGCTTGGCATCTCCTGACGTTCCATTTTGCCCCAAGTTACTGAGACTCGTGATGGCCCCGCCAGTAAGGCTTTGTACACCAGGACTGGGGTGGGCGTGACTGTGTGGCGAAGCAGTTGCCGGCGGACTAATGCTAGGAGATTCGCCACTGAGACTTCTGAAGCCGCTTGCTGCTATGGGTTGGGGCGACGCGGCATCGCCACCAGATAGAGAGCGGATCCCAGTCAACGAGGGTGGCGACATGGCCGATGCCGCGCCCGGGGCAGCTGCTGCCGCCGATGCAGAAGCATCACCGAAGCTCCTAAAGCCACCGAGATTCATTTGCGGCCCAGCCGGCGAGATCAAACTCGGCGGAGCAGGGCTCCACGATGCACCGTTGCTTGCAGGACCCGAGAAAGAGCTCTGCCTGCTTCGTCCGCCGCCTTTGACAGGCACAATTTTCTTGGCAGGTGGCTGTCCGCTTGGCCCTCGACCAGGAAGAGGTGGCTTGGATACTATGTCCGATGCCCTCCTGGAGCCGGCTATACCAAGCTGTAAAACGACAGGCGGACCACCTTTTCTGCCTGCCTTGAGAGACGCGGACCCTCGTCTGCCATCAGTGGCACTCTTGGCGGAAGCGCCCGGAGTTGATACTTTGCTCGCTTTGACGACTTTAGGACTGGCCTCGCGTGGGGACGCGATGTCTACGCTAGCCTTGCGCTTCAGGCTACCAAGATTGAGCTTGAACCCCGACTTCTGCTCGGTGGGCGTAGGCGGAATGACGGGAGGAGGCATCGACAACGAAGCTTGCTGCTGCAGTGCCATTGTTGCCTCCATGCTTTCACGCTCTCTTTGTTCGCGCTGCTGTTGCGACAGTCGGAGTTTCAAAGCTTTGACATCGTCCCTTTCCTTGATAGCTTGCTGTGTTTCCCGGGCTAGTGGGCCAGTGTATTGGAGATTGTATGCCTCAAGATCTTGGTATGCATCCCAAGAAAGACCAATTTTCTTTGATGGCTTCGTTCGGTACTGAGAACCATAGTTGTAGAAGCGCATCTTGCCCTTGCCGAGATGCTGAACTCTCCAGGGCAATGGGTACTTGATCGTCAGTGTGAGCGATGTGACAGCATCAAACATCAGCTCCGCAATTTCGCAGAAGGAGCCAACTTCGTCCAAGGTAATGCTCGGCGACGTTGCAGCATACCAGAGAGCCTGTTTGAAGACTTCGTCCTTCTCGAACGCGATCTTCAGCGCTGCAATAGCACCTTCGGGAGTGGTCTTCCTGGTTGCCTCGATCCGCCTCGCCTCGTTACTTTGAGCCTCTTCCAGGACCAGTCCACCGTCGTTAACAGGTGCAGGTGCTGGCTTCTCAGTTTCGTTCTCACCGAGGGCAATGTGGCCCAGCGCCTCACCGAGGCAACGGAACATGCGCTCTCGAAAGTAAGGGGAGTCATCGTCCGCTAGTGAGTACAGTAGATGCTTCATGAAGGCTGGTTTCCTTGTTAGACCGATCTCGTTCATGCAGCGAAAAGCCTCCAGTCGCACGTTGTCAGCAGTGCTATGCCTCGTGTACTGCATCAGCTCCATGACCTTGTCCTTGACAATGCCCGCCTTGACCAATTTCTGCAGGCACTCAATGGCGGTAGTGGAGTAGACATTTTGATATGTCACAATCCATTCATCAAGTCGTCGATATCGCTCAATCACATCGATGGCACTTTTCGTGAATGGTGCCTCCGGGTCGACGGGCTCTTCTTCGAAATCAAGCGGATCTTTGACTGCGCCCCCAACATCTGCCATACCGACGTCTTCTTCTTCCTCTCCGAAGTCGAATGTGTACGACTGGGGTACCTCTGGCTCCGGCGCAGGGGCTTCCTTCTTTTTACCGCCATCCCACTTCGAAGCTACCAGGGCATCTGCAAGACATGACATCAGCGTGGCGACGTAATGACAGTCCGAAACAGGATTATCGGAATTGTCGTTGTGCGTGAGGAGCGCCTTGAAGAACTCTCGCACGTCCATGGGCACTTTGCCGTCCTCGTCGCGCAGTTTGGACATCGCTCGTGGGATGGCGCATTGCATGATGAATGTGATCCTGCTCGAAAAATCGTTCGGCCGTGGCATGATCTGACCGGTAGCGCCCTCGTTCTCGCAGTAAAAGTATGCGAAGGCTTTCATGAGATGGTGCTTGCCGATATGCATCAGCTTTTCCTGAGAGAGGACTGCGATGCCATCCGCTGCCATCTTGCGTATCCCGTAGAAGTACCGTTCGTCCATGAGTGTGCGCAGTAATATGGTGAGCGACACAGGATGGGGGTTGGAGCCTACGAGATATCGCATGGACTCGTACTGCGCCACAATGTCCCTATCTTGCTGCAGCTGGGAGACGTACATGTACACCGGCATGACGAGGTGAATCTTGCCAACCCATTCAAAGTCGGCGTCCATGCGAATCCACTCATATGATTCTCCGCTCATTTTTTCCTCGTCTTCAGCAGACCACTCGGTGAGATCCCATTCCTTCCGATCCTGTTCGCTGTCCAGGATGTCGCCTAAGCAATATAGAAGGGCGCTATCGCCACCCTCTTCGCCAACGTTACCCTCTGTAGCATTGGCACGTTCTTTCTGTCGCCGATTGCGTTTCAGCCTCTTGTATTTCGTGTTGTACGGAATCTCCAGCTTCGTGATGGGTTCCTTGATTTCAACTATGTGCTCATAGGGTGTACCGTCCGCTTCGTGTATCCGTATCGTCATGGGGCCTGTGAAAACGGGTTGCACCTCTGGTGCCCATACTTCTTGCACGTGCTCCTTGACTTCCCGCATGAAATTCGAGGGCTCAAACTGCGGCTTGGTCTGACGCTCCAGCTGTCTTTGTGCAATGGTCATCTCCACGACGAGCTTCTTTTTGTTGAAGCGCTGCTGCACATAAAATATGGGGCAGCCTGAATTGAACACCCACTGGCGGAAGAAGGATTCCAGCTTGTTGTGGCCAAGCTTCTCACATGTGCGTTGGAAGTCGGCGGTGGACAGCTCGCAATTGTGAAGACTTCCAGTTTTGGCGTTCAAGAATATCTTGTTGATGATACGGAAGACGCCTGTGGAGCCACTTGACTTGATCAATCGACGATCGAGAATACCGAGCACCACGGCTGACTTCAGATCGAGAAAGTCGCGAATGGCTGGGTCGATATGCAGCAAAGAGCCTAGTTGTGCCAGCGATGGTCTGTCAACATCGAGGTCGTAGACCCTTTCCGCAGCAAGCTTCTGTTCCCATCGGTATTGGTTGTTACCCGCCAGCTTCTTCATGAATACGTCGGTGAGATACCCTGTGATGCCTGCAATGACCCAAGTGTCAGAAGGCTCTTTGGGCACAATGTTGACACCACTCCATTGCTCTGCAACTGCTCGAACTAATATGCGGGTGTGCCGGTCAAGAGGCTCGATGATATCGGCCGGAAAGAGCAGGCGATTGCTGCAGATTGTGAAACCAGCCGCGCCAGCCGTGTCGTAGGCCATGTCATCGACGAAGAGTAATTGATAGGTAGAAAACGGGAACCGCCCGCAGTTAACAGAGATGTGGTCGACAGCTTGGCAGATGGGATAACCGGTATTTTCGACTTCTGCTGACCGGCCAGGTAAGCAGTATGCATCCACTTTGACCGCTGTCTGCCCCAATTTCGCCTCTTCCTCACTGCCGCGAAAGGCGGTAAGATCGACATGCTCGAAAGGGCCTATGGCAAATCCCACGTGCCGTGCTGTGACGGCGTCGTTGAGAGAGTATGTAACAGTATGCCGCGTATCGTCCTCGGGATCTGGGATGTCCTCTGACTGATCACCAACACACAGGATCGCGAGTTCCAGTGCAGCTTCTGAACTGTCCATGTCGATCAAATAGTCATCCGCAGGCTTTCGCTTTTCCTTTGGTTTGGCGACCAACTGATTCACGTCTGAAATATCCACATCTTCAACCTCCTGGACCTGTCCGTTCTCTTGCGGCGTATCAGCCTTAGGTTTGCGATATGCATCTCCCAAAGTCCTTGGACACCTTATTGCGATCTCCCAGGCGCATTTGCTCGTCGCGTCGTCCACGCACGGGAATATGCTCGATGAGTTCCCTGGCCAAGGATCCAATTTGGTGTACAGGTATGGATACCGCTGATCGCCTGGGTTGCAGCCAATCCATCGGATGCCGTCTCGATCAGAGTCCAACTCAAACTCAATTGTGAGCTTGATCGGGGCGAATTGTGGGATCTGAAGTTGCAATTTCTCGATCACAGGAGTTTCTAGAACATCGCCGTCGGGCTTCCACAACCCAGCTCTCTGCTCTTGAATGGGCAGCGCTGTCGCAGGATCCACTCGCAGTTCCTGGATCTTCAATCTGGACGGCAGCGTAACCACAAGCTGCGCCTCTGGCAATGGCCGCAGTGCGCTTTGTATCCGAGAACGAAGCATCCCATGCTGGTGCACTCCTGTCTTCTCGCCCACTCGTGTCCGTCGATAAGGATCGTCGTACTCGAACCTCGCATTGATACCGCTCACTTGCGCCGACGTCGGTCTGCATTGCCGGCAGTGCAGATTTATGTGGCGCAAATCTCGCACGAGGGGCTGGACGGTTATCTCGGTGCTGCCTCGAAGTGACTTGCCGGGGAAATCGACATCAAGGTCGACGCGCTGCTTTAGCACGGTGTACTCTGGCGGTGCCGGGACTTGCGCATCTGCGCCGTCTTCAACAAAGCCCGGCATGGTGCTCGCAGCACCACCCGAGTGCTGAAAACGCTGTTCGCACGACCATCAGACGTCCGATGCTGCAGCGGCGGAAGGGCGGAGGTGAGGTTGCTGGGTGGCCTGTCGCGCGGATCGGAGGCGGAGGATGTTGGAAGTTGGATGCGAGGGGCGGAAGGCGAGGGTAAAGATAGTGTCGCGTCGTGGTGAGGATATAGTGTGCTGTCGCTGGCGGAGTCGAGTTGGCGCAAAGAAGTCGTCTGGTTGTGTCGCGACGTGAGCTGCAGCTGCAGCGGAAAGTGACGAACGAACGAGCACGGGCGACGCGGGTTCGGATCAGCTTGCCGAACCCTTTACGCCAAGCATTCACCAGGCCTCCACGACCCTGAGGCTTCCTTCCTTCCTCTTGCACTTCCTAACAAGCACCGGCATACCAACAAGACTTTTGGCTGACGGTGAAACTCCCACGTACGGCATTGTGTCAATGCGAGGCACGGGGCTGCAGCACGTGAACGAGGGCGCGAGTGAAGAGGCGATCCTCACAGTGTGCCTTCAATGACCTGATTGCTCTCCAGTCACTAGTCACTCACCTGCATCTGGCTCATTAGACCACCAACAAGTGATGCGGTGTGAGACCATACAAAGCACTATTTGGTGTCACTTTGCGCTTTGCGCCGCCCTTTTCCGGGGAAGATCTTCCTGATCCGTTTCAGCAATGTTGACACGGCGGTGAGTGAGAGCTCGACCACGGTATCACAAGCCAGACAATGGTCTCGACTGTCTGGGCACCTCACTTACGGCAAGTACTCGCATCTAACCGCTGCAGTCAGCACTCTAGCTGCTACCGAAGTAGCTGTAGAGTACGGCTCCTGTACCGCCATCAAATGCATATAAATCGGTTAACCTAGCATCCAAGCGAGCGATGCACTCCTCCCTGCCACGCTTACACAGCAGCATGCCAGCTCAGCTAATTGAAGACACCTACCCAGTCCTTCGCGAAGCGCGCGAACATCGCCGCCTCGATGAACAGCATCTATTATACCGGCGCTGCCAAGGCTATCTGCTCCATCCAGCAATCGAACTGCCAAAGTGCGCCAAAATCGCTGAGCTGGCAACAGGAACTTCAATTTGGTTACGAGAATTCGCTGATGCTGACCCATCGGTGGATTGCCATGGATTCGACTTGAGCGATGAAGGATTCCCTACTGCTGATCAGCTACCTGGAAACGTCAGCCTGCATTTACAAGACATGAAGGCTCCCTTTGCCTCGCGATGGCATGGAATATTCGACGCTGTGCACATTCGATTCGTGCAGATTGCTATGCAACCCGAAGACTATCCGCTTGTGCTGGCAAATGCGTGCCTGCTGCTGAAAACGGGCGGCGCTCTGCAGTGGACCGACTGTGATGAAGTCACCGGGACCCAGCACGCGTTGCGAGCTCCGGAGATGCCCATGGCATCATGTCGCACTCGTAAACGACCAGCTTTCCCAACTGCACTGGACTCTTGCTACACCTCCATATGGCAAAGGCCAGGTCTTGCAGCCGTGATGACATACGGCTACAACAACTTGACGATGCTTTTCAAGGAGTCGGCTGGTTTCAAAAGTGTTCTCATAGATAGATACAGTACTGATGCAGATCCCACTTTGCGGAAGCCCTTCACTTTGATGATGGTTGAGTGCGCCATCAGTCTGTTGAAGAGTGACTACGGGGCTGCAGATCACTGTGTGGAGGACGAAGCGCGAGCCAAAACCTCTGCAGCTATGCGCAAGGAAGCGGAAGTTTTCGGGTTCTACTACCGCGTCGACTGTTGTTCCTGGGTCGGTTGGAAATAGAATCTTGAGGTGAGATTCTTTAAGCAATAGCGATGACTCTGATTAGCTTGGGCGTGGAGAGGAGAATTTCATCTTTGGTCTTTCATATGTAGCAGAACAATCGTGTCCTAGTGGAAAAACAGAAGTGCCTTTCGAGACCGTTGAGAGTCTGCTCGACACAGTGCTAGTCTGCTACACATACAGACAGAAGAGGCCTCGGACAGTTGATCATCAACATCACTCGCTTGTAAGATATTTGTTCGGTCATGAGGACTCCTCTGCGCGTGTGGCATTGGAATTCTGTCAATCGGGCTGTGGCCGAATGCATGCAGTCATGCTGGCGGTGAAGAACTCTTGTTGAGTCTTTGCTGCTGCATGGTGCAAAGAGCTTACGCTACACGTGCTGTTGCTCACCGCATTAATCTTACTGATTTTGCGAAGTCCACCTTGGCAGAAGGAGTATAACACCCGACTTTGCTTCAGTCGAACCGATCGACTCTATTGGGTATTCAATCAGCAAGACTCGCGAGAACCCCTGAGATCATGTCAGATTTGAAGAACACACAAGAGGTCCAATGCAGTGTCATCTCGGACCACGGAGATGGTGGCATTGGAGATCTCACTCCTGGGACGGTGATCGATGCCGGCGGCTCGAACTTACCTTTCATGCTCCGATCACTTCTAGAAGAGAAGTTGCTGTGGAGTGATGACCCATACAGTCCAAATGGAGTTGCACAGCGCCTACTGCCTTCTCCTCTTCTGTCTGACAAAGAAGGCCTTGCACTGTGGGACAGAATCAACAGATCCCCAGCGTACTACCAGACGGAAGGGGAGATAGAGTTGTTTCACCAATACGGAGCCAATATAGCTGGATATGTCAAAGCTGGATCCGTGGTGGTCGATCTCGGTTGCGGGTAAGTGCAGGCTCGAAAGTTCGAAGTCAAAGGCTGACGTGGTTCCAAGCGATGTGCGGAAAGTACGGCCATTTCTCGACATACTAGAAGCACAGCGAAAGCCCGTGTGGTACTTCGCTCTTGACCTCTGCCATGAGTCACTGACTCGAGCGATGAGCAGTGTAGGCAATGTTTACAAGTACGTGAAGTGCTTCGGTCTTTGGGCAACTTTCGATACTGGCCTCGACTTTTTGAATCGTCTCAGCTTAGACGGTCCTCGCTTCTTCATGTCATTGGGATCAATATTTGGGAATGATCACTACTCTCAAGCGGTAGCACGACTCCGTGAGTGGAAGAACAAAGCGCTGGTAAAGCCAAATGATGCGATGTTACTGACTATGGACGCGACTGCCGATCCGGACGTGATTTGGCGCTCGTATCACGATGATGCGGGCCTGTTCGAAAAGTTCATCCACAACGGTTATCGACAGACCAATGAGGTTCTTGGTTGTGAGTGGTATCGAGACCAAGACTGGGAATTGGCTGGTGTTCTGAAGAGCAATCCGCATGTCCACATTTTCGTCCTTCAGGCAATGCGCGACGTTCGCTGTCCGGTGCTGGGTCTCAACTTCAGCAAGGGACAGCAAATCGACTGCTACGAAGCATTCAAGTATGGACCTAATGTGATGAGGCAGCAATTCGCTGATGCTGGGTTCAAAGAGAAAGCATTCTGGAAGGCACCGAATTGTGATATATGTAAGTTCGACAGACTTGTTCATGTGGTGAGACTGACCGTAGTGTTAGATCAGTATCTCATTACTGCGCCATCAGGGGAAACGACCATTCTCCGGATGTGGATGCATGTTGCTCGAGAGAAATTGAGAAAGTTGCGTGAATGTTTTCGAGAGGCATCGCGCCTCGCACAATGCTATTGAGGAGGGCCGGCAATTACAAAAGCATGAGCACAATTCATTTCATAGAGATTTCATGGCCGATTTCATGCCGTGTGCAGTGCTATCGAAGTGACCGGTCGTGGCAAGATGTTCAGTCAAGGGATGTGCGGGATGTTGGAGCACAGAGAACGGCACAAAGAAAGGCCGAACTCCGATTGCTTGGCAATCGACGTTGGGCGACGCGCCCCTGCTCTCGACTTCACCAGTGGCTCGCTATTTGCTACTCACCGCAATGTGAGCACCATGCAGGTCAAAAGATGACAGATGTTTTCCGACTTGTAGACCCTACATTGAGCAAAAGGAGGGCTGTTCCAGCTTGCGACTCCTGTCGGAAGAGGAAAGTCCGATGTGACTTGGGCCCGGGAGATGCAAAATGCACGCCTTGCAGTGCTAACGATTTCGACTGTCGTGCAGCGTGCCGCAAGAATCGCCGCCAAGGTCCGAGGCGTAAGGCACGGAATGGTGCTGCTCATGCTCTTGGCCTTGACTCTGTGCAACTCAGCTCACCAAATGCACATGGCAAGCCTCATTCCGCTTCCGCACATCTGGGCTCGTCACTCTCCCTAGACCACCAGGATATTCACCATGATCGGCTTCTGTCTGCGACCCCCTCTTCAGTTCCGTCAAGCTCCCATGAGACATTGCAAAACGGCACCATCCCTACAGCTCCACAAAGTGCCACCCTAATCGACCCACTTCGTGATAGCGACTGGGATTCTGCATCGGACCATTTATTCCTGTGGACAGATCCTCTCACTGTTGCACAAGGAGCCCTGCTACTGTCTCTTGTCAGTCCATATGACGATTTGATAAGAGGGAGTTCCTGCTGGATCGAAACCGCCATTCGCTTTCTTCGAACCAGGCACACTTTCGCCTCGAACGAAGGAGATTCTGCTCATCAGAGGCTGCGGTGGTGTGTTGTCATACGTGATCGCACACTGGCTCTGATGACGAGACGGCCTCTTCTACTGCCATCTGATGCTATTCCATCTAGCGTGCATCTCCAACTTGGAGGAAACGCCGTCACTGCAGCTCTTACTGAATCCTTCATTCTGAGTGGCTTGGACAGGAATCAAGTCTGTCAACTTTTTGGACTTCAACTAGGACTTTCAGCTTCGTTCACCGACTTGGTGAGCCTCGTTTATCCAGCTTTCGGTTCTCTTGGCGTCAAAGTCCAGTCCCCGACAGATGCACATGACTTCAGTAACCTCGTTGCGCATCATGAAAGTATTTTGGACTCCTGGCAGTCGAAGGTTTCAACGTGGCGTGCGGACCATGCCCTGGCCGGAGATATTAAGCCAGCTGTCTTGCTATTCATGAGCATGCTGAATATGCAAATTCTGTTCGTAGAACTAGCTGTTGCTACAGCGCTGCGCTAACGACTCACGCAGGACTGCTAGGATCGCCTTAAGCTTCACTCTGATTGCAACGTGCTCACTCCATCAGAAAAACGCCACGAGTCAAGCGCAGAACTTGATTAATGATGCCGCGAGAACCATATTCGAAAGTGTTGTGATGATGGCCGACACAGCCTACGAGTTGTCATCCCAGGGGCTTGAAACGAAATCAGATATGCAAGAGTCAGTCTACATGCACAGATATGATCGTAAAGTTCTCGCTGACCTCTCATTTATCAGCCCAGCATGGTGCATATTTCCTATGCGTCTGCTTCAACTCACTCTTAAGTTAAGCACGGTGCCAGAAGACCAATGTGCTATTAGATATCATATGCAAGACCTACGCCGATACATGGAAGCACACCGCCAGAGATGGGATGGTATCGATCGTGTGCTTAACAAGCTCAATGCACTTGAGCCTTCGAGTATCAGCGGAACAAACTCCCCAGAGCCGGCTGGGAAACCGAGCTGGAATCTAGCCAGCATGTCTCATGGTGTCACGCACCGTCTCTTTCGGAAGTACTTGACATCTTACTTGAGGCTTGGCACTGCTTACAATCTGTGCATTTCCAACGGCACAGCGACAGATCCTCAGGATTTGCCACCCATGTTGAGGAGTGATCATTGCGAGTCTACACTAACGACCGAAACACTGGTAGCTGGCCATGCGAGCGAGCGATTCGAATCAGAAGATGATTTGACCAGTTACGATCACGACGTTGCCCAGCAGGACGAATGGCAATGGGATAGATTGTTCTTTCACGATGCGCTACTGGGTGATCTGGACGAATATTTAGGCACCTATGCGACTTGGTGAGCAATTGCATTTCTGGCCGTCGTAAGCTTTGAACAAGCATCACGTCTGCAGATGCATTCAAAACCACATGCGAATGCCATTAGGAACCCAGATCATGGACGTCATTGTCGGCAAAAAGTATCTTCCGCGGGCTTCATCACTTATGGCTCTGCGCTCCGGCTTTCGGGAGCTTTTCCCACCGTTTCAGCAATTCCCGCACAGACAGATCAAGCAAGACGTCCTCCGAGCCGCCAGGCACGCGAGAGAGGCCGACTTCTCTCGAGATTGCTAGAAGCGAAAAGTTAGCTACGGACGGCGCGGAGTTGGGCAATATTTGTTCACCTTCGATCAGCTCTCCTTGGCCGCTCCGCGTAACACTGTTTCCGCCAAGCAGAACTTGCGCGTGGCTGATGCAATGCTCGAGCGTTTTTGCAGCCGCGACTTTCGCCATTGCGATCAAACCTCGTAACATTGTGTCCGACTCCGCTTTGGGCAAGGTGTTCATGCCATGAGTCAATTGTTCCGCTCGAGCCCATTCTGCCTCTAGCATCGAGCCGGCTTTGGCAAGACGGTTGCGCACGACTGGCTGATCAATCAATCTCTTACCAAAGGCTTGCCTCTTCGAGCAATATGCAAAAGTAGTGCTGAGGACTTTTCGAGCCTGGACAAGCGCGCTTATCACCATGCTCATCCGCTCGTGGTTGAAATTGGTCAGAATGTACTTCAGACCAAGCCCTTCTTTCCCAATCAGATTCCCCACTGGTACACGGACGTCGTCGAACTCGATGAAGGTTGTGCCTGCGACTTGTCCATTGGACAACGTCATGGAGCGACACGTCACGCCTGAGGTGTTTTTCGACGGAGCCACCAATAAGCTTATTCCGCTCGCACCAGGACCGCCTGTCCCAACAGCGGTCGTTGCGTAGTCCGCCCATATACCAGTGGAGATCCTACATCTGGTGAGCGCAGCACCGCGAAAGCGTCGAGGAACACATTACCATTTCTTGTAACCGTTCACGATATAATGGGAACCATCGGTGCTTTTCACTGCCGTTGTCTCTATGTTTGCGACATCGGAGCCAGCGCCAGGCTCTGTAACAGCAATACATGCTCGCGTCTTCCCAAGCAGAAGATCTGGCAGAGGACGATTTTGCAGCTCCTCGCTCCCGTAGTGCAACAATGGTGGAGTGCCAAAAGCCATACCGGGGATGATCATGCCGGCTGGCGCCCACAGCCCACAGTAATACAGCTGTAAATGTCAGCATCGCTTTGTATCTAGGCTCCTCATGGTCAGATACTTCGCCGGTGTATATCAGGTAATGGAAGTAATCGAACTGCTCAAGACGCAGACCTCCAGGCAGTTCGTGGACTCCCAATCGTTTCAGGCGCTCGACGGGCAACGGAGCAGGTAGGGAGGAAATCAGCATCCCCGCTGCTGCGAATTTGGCGTACACATCAAACGATGCCTTGCCATCACGCATCCATTGTAGCCCATGGTTGCCAAGGTTTTCGGATATGAAGGCTCGACACGTTCGCTGCCATTCTTTGTGAGACTCCGAATAATATGGAGAGGGGACGCCTGTCAGCCACGGAGCTTCTGCGAACGGCGTTCTGTCGATGCTGTCGTCCATGAAGCTGCTATGAATGGACGAACGTTGAGCGAGTCCGACTTGACGCAATTTTCAGGTTGCACGACATAAGAAGAAAACAATGTGAGAGACAGATCTGGGCTGTTCTGCTTGCGAATGCGAGTGCAAAGCATCCCTGCCGATCGTAGAGGGCAGTCGGAGAGGCAATCGTCTTGGCGTAAGTGGCATGGCCAACATGGCGCAGCAGATACCTTCTCGTTTTGGAAACCCCGCATGGCTGTGGCCAATAACACTGTTTTGCCCGGTGCTTCCGCATTGGGTATGACCGAGCACCTACACCGAGGTCTATACATCATTCCAGTGCTGTTTGCACACGTCTATTCTGCCGTTCACTTTATACAATCGAAGAGAAAGATCGATAAACATGCCACAAGACAGAAAGTTGGAAACCGTCAACACACGCATCGAAGACGGCGTGGGCTTTGTTCAAATCAACAACCCCAAGCAGAGAAACACGCTGAACTGGCATGTGCACTACGACTTGCTAAAAGTGCTCGATGAGTACAAAGAACACAAAGATGTTGCTTGTATCTTGCTCTGCGGAAACGAAGATTACTTCAGCTCGGGATGGGAAATCACGCTCCTGGAGAAATCAAACGCAAGCGAGAAGCAAGCCTTCTCGGATATCGCACTCAAACTCATGATCGGAGTCTACGATTATCCAAAGCCAGTAGTCTGCACTGTGGCGGGAATGTGTCCAGGATATGCCATGGACGTTGCCAACTTTACGGATATTACTATCTGTTCGAAGAATGCCGCATTTGGAGCATCGCAGTTCAAATCTGGTCTTAATCATATGACACATCCAATGTTCCGTAAAATGAGTGTCCAACGAGCTCGTCGCTTAATATTCACTGGAGATCCAATGGGCGCAGATGAGGTAAGATACAACGCCAGCCGCCTTATTACCTGCTAATCTGATCAACATAGGCACTTCGTACGGGGTTGGTGGATGAAGTGACTGAAGTCGGACAATTGTTGCCTCGAGCATTGGCACTTTGCAAGCAGATTGCTGAGCGTGGAGCGGAACATGCTGTCAACCTCAAGGAGACGTGTCTTCGTGTGTCCAACATGGACCACGTCGGAGCGACGTACTACGAGACAAGATTCACAAACGATCTCATGGCCAGAGATCAGTTCAAGACTCTCGCTGCTGAGGGCGTGAAACGCATCAAAGAGAAACGAAGCAAGGCCATCGAAAGGCTTGGCAAAGCTCTAGTGCTAGTTTCTGCATCGATCAATGGAAGTTACAGTAAACCTCTCATTTTGTATCAGAATGACTTTCTCCAGAATACCTAGGAGAGCTGGAAGCACTGGACAGCATCTCAAACCGCTCTGCGGCTCTGAATTATACAGTCAGAGCTGAGAAGCAGGACCAAGTAGTACTGTATGTATGGTCGTATTGTAAGCGATCGTCCAGTCCGCGGCCGCGTCGTGACAACGCCGACTGCGAAGCCGAACGAGACCAAACGTCTATGGCGTCGGATGCACATCGGTAGACCAAGCCGAGCTCCACCAAGTCTGTTCGCTTCCCATCTCAGATCATTGAAACCATTCTAGTTGTCGTACTAGCGGAACGTCTGTACTGTTTTGCAAACGTCTCGTCTAGTGTTGTAATGGCATATAGCACGTGCTATGGACTGCTATAGCACATAATATAGTTATGTAATCAATTACCTCGGTAAATGAAAACTCTGCTTATGCTATCTCTAGTCTTAACTCTTGCCTTAATTCAACTATTACTATATTGAAATACCTCTAATAAACTAAGTTTAGAAGTATTCTAGCTATTCTAAGATTAAGAATAACTTAAAACCTACCTAGTACCGATTTAAATATAACTACTATAGCTAGGAATAGAGTAGAAGAGAAGCAATTCGAGCTAAATAGTACCTTTAGAAG
>PNEN01000261.1:9788-33433 GCA_002933655.1 Cercospora berteroae | reverse complement strand
ACCGCGGCTAGACTAGGCGAATCTAGAATTACGATAGAGCCTTGCCCGGCCGTCGCGCGTAGCTAAGAGGGCTATATAGGACTTCTATCCGCCTAGAAGAATTCGGTACCGTTATTATGTTCGCATCTAGGGACGGTATTTTCGCGCAGCTTCCGTTTATTAGAACCCTAATAGATCGGTCGAAGTTAGCGGCTATTAAAACACGTCGCATTAAGCTCGTCTAGCAAACGGACGAATATTACGATCGATTACAATAGTAGATGCAGAGTATTATAGACGATAAAGATGTGGAATTCGATATAGGTTTCCCCTAATTACGCCTTAAATGTAGCTAACAGTTTGCAGTTGTTAGATATCTCAATCTACGTCTCCTAGAAAGCTATTTAGATCTCGGGAGAGGTGGGCCCCGTAGGCCCCGTTATAAAGGTTAAGCGGATAGGCTAACGCCTAAAGGTAATTTATAACGTTCCGGACGTAGAGAGCTATATTTAGCTAGAGATAAAAGAGCCGAGAAGGCAGGTAGCTGTCTTAGGTAAGTGCCCTTATCGCCCGTAGAAACCCCTAGCTAAGAAAGGCAGTTTCTAGTTACCGGCGACTTCGCGAGGAAGTTCGGCTTTAGGTCTTCCGAACGCGGCGACTTAACGTTCGTTTGTTCGAGTTAGACTTCTAGCTAGTAATAGCGTACCGCGACCGAGGCGGTACTGCCGCGTAGGAAGTAGCTAGTGCAAGAGAAGCGAGACGGTCCCGATGCTCGAATTTATTAGCGCTAGAGGGTCGAAGCTTGCAGCTATAGTTCGCATATCGCAGGGAGACGCTATTCGCATAATATAAAGTTAGGTAGATAGCGTGCAAAAGATATATATAGATTTTTATGTCCCCCCGCTAGTTTCCGTAGTAGTCTAGCTTATGCGACTAGATCGGCAGCGTCTACGACTCGGGGCACGACAAAGTAGAGCGGCCGCTAAGGTTGTTACTCTTTAGTTCGTATAGACTATTTGCTTATTCTAACGTTATACTAGCACGCGTATTAGGTATTCGATCGCTTACAATCTATAACCTCTCTATTAAATAATCCTAGTAGGGATAATCTTAAAGCACTACGTATTAGGCAAAACCGCCTAGTATCCGGGTCGCCTCTTAGCAGGCGCGCAAGATGCGGCACGCGTGCACTATCTAAGACCCCTCCCCCGGGGAGCCCGGATAGGAACGAAAATACCTATAGAAAGTACGCGGTCCCTAGCAATAGTTCAAATTCCGCAGTTGCCGTCTATAGACTAATATCTTTATCTTTAATCTAAACTCTCTAGAAACCTAGGCCTAAGGATAAATCTGCTCTATTACATTCTAGGAAGCTTACTTTTCCCTCGTATACTAGGCAGGTTGCTTGTCGAGGGCTTATATCGGAATTCTCCCGACGATAATTCTATTCTAATATATGCCTTAGGATATTAGCAATCCATGCCTAGAGGCTTTAGCACCTATATTAACGGCAGCCTAATACCGTTTAATAAATCCGTCCGCTCGCTATTATACGAGGAAAGCTTCTTCTCGATATAATCCTCCTACGCGACTTCCGCTAACGGAGGGCTTTCGACTCTAGTAACGGAGTCTAACACTTAGCTCGCACCGACGCGGTTAGTTAGTTCGCAGCTAAGTTACGCTTCCTGCGAAGTAAAAGGGGAGACTAGAAATTCCCGCTATATAAACTAGACTCTTGCTTGCCGCAGCACCGATCGTAGCGTTGCTTTATACGCTATTAGGGGCAAGATAGCTTCTATATACGACCGTCTAGGCGGGGCATTTCGCTATAATATCGAGCCGGACAGTTCGCTCTATATAGCGGTCTAGACGCCTTATAACTCTTCGGCCTAATTATAGCCGAAGCCGGAGAGCTATAGGAAGAAATTTACCTTTACTAACCCGCGTACGAAAACTTCTGCCGTAGCGATAGTAGTCGATAGATGTGCGAGCTATATCGGCGTCGGTCGGCAGACGTCGGATCCTACGACTACTAATATATTCGTTAATAGCGCTATAGTAGATTTAAGTCGAGACTTATAGGACCTGCTTTATAATAGTAAGCTACCCGGCGTCTACGACATCGATTACGACGGGCCGGTATAGCTTAGCACGGCTATAGAGCCTAAAATTCTTTAGAACCCTAATTGTAGTGTCTAAAGGCGCGAAAGCAGGACGGCAGGGTCGCGAGCGGGCGGCGGGCGCCTCCCTTAATATATGTGCGGTAGTCTCTCCGGACGAGCTATAGTAAACGGTACTTAGAATAGAGAGCTGCATTATCTAATTATTTATCGTGTTACACGGAATAGCTATGCATCTAAATGCCTAGTATCGTTCGGAGTATATAGCGCTCGCATCGCTTAGCTACCTATAACCCTAGCGAAAGCACGGAAGTTAATCCCCCGAGTTTGCATTTACTTAGCCGGGCTGCATTAGTAGTTACGCTGCGGCGGCGGATATTATTATAGTATTAGTTAAGGGAGAAAACGTTCGATATAACTTAAATGCGCGAGATAAGCTGTTAATTGCTAGACGTATACTATCTATAAAACCGTAATTTGCATCTCCTACGAGTACTAAAATAACGAAAGTAAGTAGAAAGTTAGGCCTTAGTAATAAGACGCAAGGAAATCGCCTTCGAACGAATCTTAAGGCGCTTAACGTCTGTCCCTTCGTGCCGAGACGCACGGTATGCTAAGACACTTATATCCGGATCGATATGCACTCCGACGAATCCTAATCCTAGCTTTCTTAATTAAATCGATGTCTTCCGAGACTACCGACGTATCTCTTAACTAATATTAAAAGCACCTAAGCCTTAGATAGGGCAGAAACGTTATAAAGTCTAACTACGACGCTAAATTGCTTGCTTGCGGGGTACGATATTATATGCGCTTTAATCCGCTTAAGCACCGGACAAAGCTATCTTACCGATTCGATCCTGCTCTATTAGCAGAGATATAGACCTAAGCATTGCCGCCTTCTATTATAACGATGTTGTGCTATAGAGTTAAATCTTATATGTGTTTAGACCTGTTCCTATAACTTATAGGACATCTATCTATAGTAGGCTCTGCATAGACTAAGTATAAGCCCGGGCTGTCGGCTTGCGACCTCTACTTAGCGTACCGCCTAAACTTAAGACATAAGCGGACGGGTATTGCCGCTATACTAACCTAGCGACTTTCCGGGAAATTGGAAACGGGAAGCGGATACTAAGAGGCCCTCGGATCGCGCCGCTCTGCGCGGCTAAGCCGAGCCCTCTCGCTAGACGGTGCCTACCGTATGCACGCCTTAAAGACGTTTCGCAGATAGTGCCTTAGATAATTGTCTACGCGCGTAGATTGCATACCTATCTTGTCCTATTATAAAGCACTAAGTATCGCAAGCGAAGGCCGATCTCCTAAGTAGCTAGCAATCGAGTTAAGTAACGAGCCGCAGATGCAAATTAGCTACTACGGAAGCTAAAGAGCGCAGTATAAGGCGCAGCGTAACAGCTCTTAGCCTTGCCGACGCGAAAGCTGCTAACAAGATAGCTCTCCCTTTGTCCTCTCCGTAAGCCTCTATATAAGTACTCTAGCAGATACGGCGCGCCTACTAATGCTTATAGGTAGAACAACATGCGCCTATTAAACGTTAATAGCCTCGAGTTCGCCGAATTCCGCGCTAATAACCGACCGAAGTACGTAATCGCATCGCACCGGTAGATCGAGGGGTACGAGGTAACGCTGCAAGATGTTCGTAATAAGCAAAACAAAAGCAAGAGCGGGTATACAAAAATTATAGGCTTTGCAGAGTATGTTAAGAAGCATGTTCTAGGCGTAGAGTAGCTATAGGTAGATACGTGCTACATCGATAAGACTAACGCTGCAGAACTATCTAGGTCGCTTAACTTAATATTCGACTAGTATTATAGTGCGGTATTATATATTACACATCTCGTAGACGTCTAGGAAGCTAAAGATAGAAGAGCGTTTATATAGAGCGAGTAGTTTCGGAGAGGTTAGACGTTATAGAAGCTGCTCGCTTCGCGACTGCTCGTTTTTATAACGGCGACGTAGCAAGTAATCGGGAATAAAGGAGCATCTACCTATATAGACTATAGAACTCTATCTAGGTCTAGTCTAGAAAAGGACGTCGTAGCGATTACGAGAATTTAAGAACGGGTACTATATACCTATATAGTAAGTAGTACTTTTAGTATCGAGGAGAAGCTAAAGTAGATAGAAGGTTAGACGACGACAGAGCCGGAAGATATATTATACGCTCTATACGGGATCTTCGGAGTAAGGCCTAGCGCGAACTATAGCGAAGGCTACGAGGGGGCGAAGCGGCGTCTTCTAGATATAATCTAGTTATAGTATAATATTAACTTATAATAGGCGGAGCGTTTCTAGAAGATCGTAGTATAGCTATTACTACTAGATCTATAGACGAATTATTAGTCTACGCGCTAGCTATATAAACTACGTTTAGAGTCCTAGCTACTCTAGTCGACTCTATATTAGAACTAGAAGAGCTCGTTAATACGTTATATATAGATATATAGAAAAGTAGGTTATAGTAAGATAGTACTCTACTCGATAGCTATTAAAGATATAAAGGTATACTATAAAGGCTAGCCTAATATCGGATACGCTATCTTCTATTTCTTCTTCTTTAATAAGTAGAAGTAGCGACTCGTAGATCTACTCTACTTACTTATCGTATAGCTCGGCTAGAAAGAGCTAGCTTTATCGATACTATAGTAGGCGTATAATAAGCCTAATAGAAGCGTACTAGGAGTATATAAGCTAGAGAATATCTTCTCTACTTACTTTATAACCTATAAGAAAGTATTTCTACTTATCGATATACTTAATAAGAGTCTAGAGGATAGTAACGCCTAGTAGAGCGTATTCGAATACTTAATTAGAGTATCGTAGAAGGTATAAAACGTTAAGGTATTTATAATAAGCCGCGACCTTCCTAATATACGCGTATTAACGAAAAGACTAGAGGCGTCGCTACTTCTAATAGCTATATATTCTATTAATAAGGACATTTAGTAGTATATAGTAATATAGCTCTCCGAAGACTCTCGTCTATTATTACTAGACTAGAAGACGAGTTTACTAATCGAGTAGATAATCTCCTAGAAAGTAGATAGTATATAAGTTATTCTTATCTTATATATCTACTATAAACTCTAACGTCTAGCTCTAAAATAGGTTTAGATAGGCGTACTATTAGATATAGAAGGGAAAAAAGCTTAAAGTAGTTAAGCTAAAATATATCTAGGAACTACTCTATAATCTCCTAGCGATACTTAATACTACTTATAAGCGAACGCTAAATAAAATCGAAGGTATATTTCGTAGAGAAGTACTAATACTACTATAGTAGCTTACCTATATATAATCTCCTCTAAGCCTTAGCGAGCTTAGAGAAGCTATAATAATCGATCTCGAAGTATATAGAAGCGTAAACGTAGATAAGTATAGTATAATTAAAGATATATTATAGATTCTCGTAGGACTAGTCGTTATCTAGAGTCTTACTAAGGTTAAGAAGGACGGCAATATACTCGTAGAAGTAGAATATATAAGCGACGATAGATAGTATAAGTACTTTAATTAGAAGTATAGAAGGATAAATAGTCTTATTACGCCTCGTATCTAGTATAGAATCTATAGGAATACGAGAGTTAGGTTAGCCTACTTCTTAGTAAAAGAATACCTAGAATCGAGCTATATACTCGGAAGTAAGGTATTAGAATTTAACTTTAAACTTATAGTCGGATATAGGTTTCTTACTTAGAGCTACTTAATATACATTTTTTACTATAGCTAAAATAGCGAAAAGTCCTCTACTACTTAGAACCTAGTCGATTTCCTATTACTATAATATATAGTATATTCCTAGGCTTCCTATTCGCTACTATAGTAATACTAAGACGTTACTCGCGAAGCGTCCCTCCTTATATCTAAGAATATAATACTAGACTAGCTCCTTATATTTTAACTCGATTAGCTATAGAAGTATATATTCGAGTCTAATAAAGATATAGGATCCGGCCTTTATTATACTAGCTTTATAGGTCTTAATATAGTAGTAAGAAATCTTCTCGTAGGTAGGGCTAATATTAATATACGAGGAGGGCTATATAGTAACGTACTATAAGCTATAACTTCTTAAGGTTATATAGAGATTGTCTAGTTACTACTCGAGAAGAACGCTAATATTAATATATAAGGAGGGTACTATAGTAACGCACTTTAGGCTATATCTTCTTAAGAGTACGAGGAGATTATCGAGTAGCTACTCGAGAAGAGCGCCGATATTAATATATAGGAAGAGAAAGATAGTAATATACTTTATATTATATCTTATTAAGATTACGTCGGGATCGTCTAGCTACTACTCGAGAAGAGCGCCGATATTAATATATAGGGAGGGGATTATAGTAACGTACTCTAAGCTATATCTTCTAAAGGTTACGCCGAGATTATCTAATTACTACTCGAGAAGAGTACCGAAGTTAACGTATATAGATAGAGCTATAGTAATATACTCTATACTATATCTTCTCGAGGTAACGTAGAGATTATCTAGTTACTACTCGAGAAGGGCGCCGACGTTAATATATAAGGAGGGGCCTATAGTAACGTACTTTAAGCTATATCTTCTCGAGGTTATATAGAGATTATCCGATTACTACTTAAGAATAGCGCTAACGTCGACGTATAAGAAGAGTAGTACTATAACGTACTCTATACTATATCTTCTCGAGGTTATATAGAGGTCGTCTAACTACTTCTAGAGAATAGTACCGAGTTTAACGTATAAGAGGGCCTCTATAGTAACGCTCTCTAGGCTATATCTTTAGAAGGTTATATAGAGATTATATAGTTACTACTCGAGAAGAGCGCTAACGTTAATATACTAGGAGAGGACTAGAGTAACGTACTTTAGGCTATATCTTCTTAAGAGTACGAGAAGATTATCGAGTAGCTACTCGAGAAAGGCGCCGATATTAATATACTAGGGAGATACTAGAGCAACGTACTCTAGGCTATATCTTATAAAGAGTACGAGGAGATTATTATATAGCTACTCGAGAATAGCGCTAATATTAATATATAGAAAGGATATTTCGGTAACGCGCTCTAGGCTATATATTATAAGTTAGATAATTATAAGCTAAAGTAAAAGTAGGCCTAGAAGCTAATTTTAAGTAACGTAATTATAGAGTAGTCTTCGTAGAAAGGTACTATATATCTATAGAGCTACTTTAGCTTTCCTTCTAATTCGAAATAAGTCGTAGGTATTTCGTATATTTATTATATTATTAAATCGAGCTATATATAGATCTAAAGTTCTTATAGTTAAGTATATAAGTATAGCTAGAGATACGCTTCTATAGCTACTTATACTTAAGGTATAATATATAAGCTCGAGGTAGAGACTAGTAGATAAATATACCTTCTAGCTAGTATTCCTTAATATCTTTAAGTAGCTATATATTAGATAGTTAGTATCCTTTACTCGTTCTATTTTATTTCGTTTCGTTTCGTTTCGTTTCGTTTTATTTCGTTATTTAATCTAGCTATATATAGATTAAGCTAGATAAGCTATCTCTAATTATTATATCTTATATTCGTACTTCTATAAGCTACTTTAACTTAGTATATCTCTAAGTTAATTTTATTATAAGTATAAGTAGAGGAAGCTACTAGATAAGAGCGTAATTAGTAGCGATTTGCGCCTATCTTCTAGCTCGAATACCTTCCTATACTATTAAGAAATACGATCGTCGCTCTTACTATTACTAGATCTAGCCGCTATTAGTTACTATCTATATACTTCTCTATTCTTCGGTCTCTTCTTTAACTCTTTCTACCTAGAAGATATAATACGTCTCTCTATTTCTATCTATAACCGGCTACTTCTTTTACTATCTACTCTCTACTATCTAGTTCGAGTAATAAAGGATATACTTTATAGTCTTACGCTACCTACTATATACGTATACTATACTTTTAACTTATCTAATTCGAGCTATATATCTAATTAGATATATATAGCTCTATTCGAGTCTATATAAGAATCTCTATAGCCTTATATAGTAGTAGTCTATCTAGTCTTAATATATATTCTCTAGAAAGCGCGCTATTGATAGTATATATATATCGGCTCTATTTCCTTTATACTCGAGACCTTTCTATATCTATAGCTTTATATAGTAGCTTCTATATCTTTCTATATTCTCGAATATACTATCTAGCTCTAGTAGTATACTCCTAGAATATTAGCTCGGCTAATTACTTACTATTAATAAGTACCTAGTACTTATATCTAAAAAGATATTTATATTAACGTTTTATATACTCTTACTATATAGTTCTATAAATAATCTATATACTTAAGCTATCGATCGTTATACTTTAGATATAAGTACTTTATATACTCTTCTATATATAACTATTTATAGATAGACTTATTCTTAGATAGTACTATAAGTAGTAACTAGTCGAGAGTAATATCTAGATAGATAAACCTAAAGTAGTATTAGATAAGGAATTCGAGAGCGCGCTATAAAGTATATATTATAGGCTAGGCCTATAGATATAGAACTACCTAGAAGCTAGTAGAAGATAGTAATACCGGCTCCGGCTTATATATATAGGAAGTATAGGAGCGCTTATATACTTATATACTCGAGGAGAGAAGGCTTTCCCTTCCTCTAATAGAAAATATAAATATAGCGAGAAGTATACTTTTTAGAATTTAGTAGTTTAATAGTATATTATACGTCTATATGTAGCCGTAATAGTATCTATAGGCTTCTACGCGTCCCTCCGCGTAGATATACCTATAGAGCTACTATTATAGTCGTAGGAGATATAAGGCTACTAAATACTAAAAGTACGAAATAAATAGAATATATATAATAGAGTTAGCGATAGTAGTAGCGCTATAAACGACTCGCTAGTAATATAGATAGGACGACGAAGCCTAGATACTTAATAATACTATAGTAGTAATATATAGTTACCGATAGGCTTCTAGCTAGTCTATTACTAACTTCTAATAATATTTATAATATTCTATATCGATAGGCTTTTAAAGAGAATAGTATTATCTTCTCTATAAATTAAAATACTAGATATCTAGTATACTACGGTCGATACTAATAATATATATAGTCTATAGATAGCTTTATCTACTATCGCTCTTTCTCTAAATAAAGAAGAACTACTTACTCTTTAATATATCTAATAAGGTCTAGAGAGATTCGTAATAGAGCTCTTATACTTAGTAATTCGATACCTCGTATAAGTAGAAAATCTTATTTATAGACCTAGACGACGACTTATAGCGCTACTAGCCCGCCGATAATATATAATATAAAAGGAAAGAAATATAGAGCTATATAGAAACCTAGTAAGAGGTAATAAAATTATATAGATATAACTCGAAGTATATATTTATACCTATAGAGGGAAGTTATTTAAGTTAGAATAAGTAGATAATACTAAATATTAGAGAGAGACTATATATAGATAGTCGTAGATATAGTATTAAGATACTATTAGAGCTATAATAAATAGGAATATAATAAAAGTCTTAATATCGGATATAAGAAGTAAATAGAGAAGATATATAAGAAGATACTTATTAGAGAAATATAAATAGTTAGATATAGAGATAGACTATAAGTAGAGATAAAGGAATAGCTAGTCGTACTATTAGTATAGCGAAGCGGAGTACGCTAATACTATTAGTATTACGTCGGCTATTCGCTAATCCTCTATATTCGAGTATAGCTACCTTTATAGTAGCTATAACTATATAGGAATTAACTAACTAACTAACTAATCTCTTCCTCTTTTCGAGCTATATTCTATTAAAAAGAGCTATCTATATAGTAGCGTAGAGTATCTAAGCTCTATCTATAGTAACTATACTTATATTAACTATATCTACCTTCCTATCTATCTCTATCTATAATACTATATAGCTCCTACTCTTAGATATAGCTATCGACTACTCTCTACTTCTATTCCTTCTAGAAACCGAATTCTAATTCCTCGAATATACCTCTACTAATCTATCTATCTAGTTCTACTACTTCTAATCTATCTATAAGTATATCGAGAAATAGTAAGAAATAAGAGATATACTAGAAAATAAACTCGCTCGTAAGTAAGTATATATTACCGAGCTAAACGAGAACTTTTAATCTATATATCTCGAAAGCTAGAAACTCTATATAATCGTCGACTTCTAAAAGAGCTAGTATAGCGAGCTAGAGTCTAAGCTCTATAACGAAGTTTTCTAAGCGAAGTTCGAAGTATAAGAAGCTCTCTATTTAGCCTAACCTACTATATAAACTCCGTCTTTCTTACCTACTAAGTTATAGACTAAAGAGAGTATAGATTCTCTTATAAGAATACCTATATCTCTTACTACTCCGGCTTCCTTCTCTACTTAGCTCTCCGAATATATACTAGATCTCGATAAGTTTTTAGATAATAAGGCAGACCTCTAGCGCTTTATAAACTAAATTATCTAGAAACTTATAGTTAACTACGACCGTTTCCTAACTACTAATTCCTACCTTACCTATATCTAGAACTACTTTAAGAGCGCTACCTACGACTAAGTAGTACTCTATATATATTAGAGACTTACTATCTACTCTACCGATTTCTAAGGAGTATTAGATATACTTAAACGTATATATAGCGACCTAAATTAGGTATAAAACGCGCGTAACTAGCTCCTCTACTACTACTAGATAAATAAGAATTATAGTATCTTCTTTGCCGAATTCTAGTATCTAAGTCTTAAGAGCGAGATAGCTACCGACGTATTCCTTACGACTATACTCGAGTTTATAGTCTCTAATAAACTTAAGAGTATACTTAAGTATAGTCCGCTACTTTTATATAAGTTTTAGGAACTATACTACTACTTCTAGAGCTTCGACTAACGACTATAGCTATATAGATCGGTACCTACGCGTAGAACTACTACGATTCTAAACGTACGACCTACTACTCTATAGCCTACTCGATAAGAAAAGAGTCCTATTATAAGAGCTAAGACTATAGATAACTCTATAGACTTAAATATAGATTATAAGATAGATAAGGAGCTAGAGAACTACTACTACTACTATAAACTAGAACACCGAGTCGCCGACTATTCGGAGCCTAACTGCTACTTTCTAGCTATTTAGAAGTATAACGCCGAACGCTACTATATAGCTATAGCTATATCTCTCTTAAGAGGCCGATCTCTACCTAGCTCGAAATAGACTACTTCTTCTTCTTTCTTTCTACTATTAGAAAATAGAGTACGCTTAGCTTTAGTCGTAGCCTAGCGTTAGGTCTACGTAGCTCTATTCTACTCGAAATTATTTATATTTTCTATTCCTCGATCGAACTACTACTTACTATTCTATATAAATATAACCGATCTATATTACCGAAAATTCTATTCTTAATCTCTCTATAAGAAAGGATTATCTCCGACTATACTTTAGTCGATACTAGTAGCGAAGTCTATATAATAATAGACTTATAATAGGCTAAGGCCTAAGGCTTTAGTATTTAACTTCTAAAGAAAAAAGTTATTATACTTCTATTTAATACTAATAGCGACGCTAAAGGAGTAGCTATCTACTATAGTACCTACTATATACTCCGGATTAATAACTACTTAGAAAAGGAAGTCGTTTTCTAACTTATCAAAATAGAAGGAAGTCCTATTATCTTAGAATATTTATAGCTTAAAGTCTACGATCCTAATATTTGCCCGAGTCGCTCTACTTTCTAGTTTAGAGGGGATTCTATAAGAAGTACTATTCTATTCTAGCTAAGTCCCGACCTATCTAAATATATATAAAATATTTTCTCTAGATCTAGAAAGAGAAACGCTAGACTATTAATATATTTAAGATATCGTTCTAAGCTACTACGAAGTACGCCGCTCTACCTATATAATAGAAAGGATACTACCTCTACTATATAATAATTAAGAACCTATAGTCGATATTTACTTCTAAAGAAAAAGCTAATATCGAAGAATAGCTATCTAAGTACTTCTATAACTTTAGCTCTATATTTTCTCTAAAGCTAGCCGACTAGCTTCCTCTATACTACTTATACGACTACGATATTAAGCTAAAAGAGAGCGCCGAACTACTATTTAGCTCTTTATATAGAATATCTTAAGACGAACTATAAGCTTTAAAGAAATAGCTAGATAAGAACCTTTAGAAGAGCTTTATTCGACTAAGCTCTTCTCTAGTTACCTTCTCTATTCTATTCGTTAAGAAGCCTAGAAGTAGCCTACGGCTCTATATAGACTACTATACGATAAACGAGCTTACTATTAAGGACCGATACCTACTTCTACTAACGACTAAGACTCTAAATAACCTAAGCGGAATAAAGTACTTTATAAAGATCGATATTATTTCTATATTTAATAATATATATATAAAGGAAGAGTAAGAGTATCTTACTATATTCTAGACCTATTTCGGACTATTTAAAAGCCTTATTATACCTTTCGGACTTACTAGCGCGCCGAGAATCTTTTAGTAGTTTATTAACGATACTCTATACGAATTCCTCGACTAATTCTACTTAGCCTATCTAGATAATATCCTAATTTATAGCTAGACCTAGGAAGAATATAAGAAATATATCCGAGCTATTCTATAGAAGCTATAAGATATAGGTCTTTATATAAAGCTATCGAAGTACGAGTTTTTCTAATACGAAACTAAGTTCCTAGAAATAATCGTTAGCTAAAATAGTATCTAGATAGACTCCGAAAAGGTCTAAATAATCTAGAACTAGCTCGAACTAAAGAATATTACTAACGTCTAGTCCTATCTAGAGTTTATAAACTTCTACTACTACTTTATATAGAACTTCTCGAAAATCTACTAGCTACTTATAGCTCTTATATATAAGGATACTCTATTCGCTTAGACTTCTATTTACTAGAAAGTCTTCGACGATCTAAAGTAAGCTTTTATAGAAGGCCTAATACTCGCTCTATTCGATTAGACTAAGGAAGTTATTATCGAGACTAACGTCTCTAACTATATATCTACTAGGATTCTCTTCTAATATAATAATAAAGGAATACTATAATCTATTACCTTTTTCTTAAAGAAGTATAGCTCTACCGAATATAACTACGAGATCTATAATAAAGAGCTACTTACTATTATCTACTATTTCGAAAAGTAGTACTCTAAGCTTAAGAGAGCCGAATATCCGATTAAAGTCTTATCTAACTATAAGAATCTAGAATACTTTATAATAATAAAGTAACTTAACTACTATTAAGTATACTAGTCCGAATTTCTATCTCTTTTCTACTTCTAGATTATCTACTAACTAGAGAAATAAGGCTAAAAACCTAACTCTCTAACTAGAAGGTTAGATAATCTATCTAAAGAGAGGAATAAACGCTTATAGTACTAGAGCTAAACGATTCTAAAATAAGAAAACCTCTCTATCTCTAGAAAATAAAAACGAGTATCGTTCTCTAACTAGATTACGATCTATATACTACCTATACTAGAACTATAGTTATATACCTTCCTAATCCGAATAAGAGAATAGTTCTCGCTAAGAGATACTATTAGTATAGTATAGATCTCTAAAGAGCTCTAGGAAATAATAAAGTAAGAATACCGAACTAATAAGACTCTCTATAAGATAATAGATATAATATAAGAAAAGAAAAGCTATTACCCGACGATCTAGCTTATATAGTATAAGCTACGAGAGGACCTACTCTTCTACTAAAGCTAACTCTATATACCGAATAATAAAGAGCTTTACGACTAAGTTCTCTACCTCTACTATAAAATCCTAGCTACTAGATACTCTAGAAGAGCCTATATATACTAGATTATATCGAGGAACTACTACTAGCTAGGTATAAGTATATATATCTACCGCTAGGTCTAGAACTATTATATCTATAGTAGAATTAAGCCTAGCTAATAATATTATCGAGGACTTCTATAACTATTACTAATATTTAACTATACTTAGAATTCGATCTCGATAGACTTTATTATATACTTACCTAAGTCTAAAGAGTTCGATACTATCTTCGTAGTCGTTAATCGCTTTATAAAGCTATACTACTATATTCTATATCTTATAACTAATAGCGCCGAAGAGATTACTCGCCTATTTATTAAGAATATCTTCCGACTCTATAGAAAACTAATTAATATTATCTCTAATCGGAACGCTAAGTTTATATCTAACTTTTAGAAATACTTTATATAGAAACTAAGAATTACCTACTCTCTATCGACTACCTACTATCTATAGATAGATAGCTAGACCGAGAGGCTAAATATAGTTCTCGAATAATACCTATATATATATATTTTATATCTATAAGATAACTAGGTAGAATAGCTACTACTAGTAGAATTCTTAGCGAACTTAGTATTCTCTAAAACTACTAGCTTATTTCTATTCCTAGCTATCTATAGTTTCTAACCTCTTCTAGGAACTAAAGTTCTATAGTATACGACCGATATCTTTATAAGTCGAGAAGTAGAATCTTTCGTTATAGATATAAAGACGATTACTAACTTTCTAAAAGCCGAGACTAGCCTAGTATAGTTCTAATATAAGAAGGCTACTAATCGATATCGTAGTGCCTCTTATAAGTTCTCTATTAGAGATTAGGTCTAGCTCGATACTAGGAATATTAAGACTCTCTACTTTATAAAGAAACTCGACTAGAAGAACTTAAGTCTATTCTATATCTTCGAAGCGAAACTATATATCTACTAGCTAGACCTACTTATAACGATAAAGCTATATCTAGTATTTAATAACGACCTACTTACTCTTACTATAAATAACCTATATAGCTATTAGTATATACCTCTACTACTACCTATTATTATTAATAAGGTCGAGAAGTAGAAAATCGAAGAAATCGTCGACTCGAAGGTCGACTACTATAGCTATAGTAGTAAGGAACGACTATACTATATAGTAAAATAGAAAGGCTACGACGTCCTAACTATAGAACCTACTAATATAATTATCGAGAATATACTATATTTCGTCTAGAACTTCTACTACTAGTACTCGATTAAACTAGCGCTCTACTAGATACTAGTATAAGAAGTAAAAAGTTAGTATAATATTAAGATACTATAGATACTATTAATATTATATATAGCCTATCGGAAGTTCGAACTCCGAGCGTTAAGTATAGTAACTAAAGAGATAGACGTTCTATTTTTCGGCCTATACTTATACTCTAGACTAACTAGACGAGCTAACTAAGTACGATTCCTACTACTATATAATACCTAAAATCTATTAGATAATAAAGACTTATACTAGCTTATAGCTATAGCGATAACTACTAGAAGTTATATAAGCCTACTTTAGTCGAAGATCTATCTATATATATAGCTCTAAGAAAAGTTATATAACTTCTTAGTATATCTGCCTACTCTACTAGCTACTCTCTCTAACCTATTACGATCTAAAGATATATCTAATACTACTACTCTAAACCGACTCGAACGTACGACTCTAAGGAAGTTAACCTTCTTACTAAGAATAGCTATATCTCGCCTATCGTCGCTAGGAAAATTATTCTAACTTTACTATCTACTTATATATAACTTCTACTACGCGTCTATATCTCGAACTACTTAAAATCTAATACTTAGTCTCTACTTCTACTAAGGATTAAACTCGAGACTCTAGATTCCTACTAGATAATTATAACCTCTATACTATAGAAGTAATCTAAATTCTAAAAAGTTATATTAGATCTAGAATCCTCTACCTATAACTAATTAGATAAACTAACTATAGAGCTTCTCTCTAAAGAGTTTCTATAAATTAAAAAGCTATATATAAGACTAGCCTAACTATCTAGTAACTCTAGTACTATAAGAGAGCTATTCTAACTATAAAGAACTATATATAGTAAAGCTCTAGTACTATCTTTAGATTTAGTATACTAGTTGTAGTAATAATAGTAGATTAGATTCCTCGAGTAGGCTATATATACTAAAAGTAATACTATAGAAAGCTCCTACTTATAGAAGCTAATCTATTTACTCTACTATTATAGAGTATCTATTCTATTTTATTTTACTCTCGAGTAGGACTCGAGAAAAAGAAGCTATATACTATCTAGGAAGAGAGTATACTATACTTACTCTATTAAAAAGAATATAACTCGGAGTATTACTATTAGGAAGAGAGTAATATTATAGGCTAGACTTATAGATATAGAACTACCTAGAAGCTAGTAGAAGATAGTAATACTAGCTCTAGCTTATATATATAGGAAGTATAGAAGTATCTATATACTTATATACTTAAGAAAAGAAAGCTTTCTTTTTCTCTTTTTAAGCTATATTCTATTAAAGAGAGCTACCTATATAGTAGCGTAAAGTATCTAAGCTCTATTTATAGTAACTATACTTATATTAACTATATCTACCTTCCTATCTATTTCTATTTATAATATACTATAATAGATACTATTTACTATAATAGATACTATTTACTATAATAGGTTTTAGTAACTAAAAGAACTTTATAAATATTAAGAAAGAGCTACTAGTAATAGCTAGATAGCTAATCTAGAAAGAAGTACTAGAATAGTTTATTTTTACTAAAGAAAAAGAACTCTAGAGAATTAGAAAAAAGAAAAAGAAATAGAAACTTAATAAAAGATAGAACTTCTAAAGTACTTATATTTATTTAAAAGAAATATATAATCTAAAGTATAGAACTACTAACCTATAGAAATAAGAAGAATATAGAGAGTTTTTATAGCTAAGAGTCTTAGCTATAAGCTTTCCTCTTCTAAATAAATAAGTAGTATATACTATATACTTCTCTATAGAAAATAGAATAGTAATTAAATTTATCTATCTATCTATATATCTATTCTCTATCTTATCTAATCGTATACTACTCTCTACGACTCTCTTTTTACTTAGTAATAAGAAGAAGAGAGTCTCTTAGTATTCCTAATAATATATAATAATACGTAACTTCGTAATAAGTAGATAATTACTATAGAGAAAACTCTAGAAGCGAGCACTCGGGCGTATTAGCTACGCCGATAATAAGCGCGTTGCACTTTCAAGTACGACAGTCCTAGTATATTTTACGTATCTTATATCCCTAGAGTTGAAAACTATATAGTCTCGCGGAAGTCTCGTGCCCGGTCCCCAGTGCGAAATACGCGCTTATCAATCGGAGTTAATGGTCTCGATATGCTCTTCTCTACTAGAGCACGTAGCGCCCATGGATCGTGGCATTGGTGCAACGATGCCTCTCCGTTTACCACGGGTCTTTCAACACCATCGAAAACCAGATTACCAACAATGGGCTCTAGTGTGTCATCTGCGTTGCAAGTGATTGCATGAGCAAGATACGCCAAGCAGTGAGCCCAGTGGTGGTCGTGCCCGCCATGTTGTTGCTTGTCGTCGTGGCGTAAAGTCGTTTCCCGGTGCTGCGAGCCTTGCGCAAGCTCATCTCGAATCATGTGTAGACAGTGTAGCTGGTGGAACATCGTAACACCGAAGTAGGTTGGCACGCCATTCTGCTCGACAAGAAGGAACTGCTCTTCTGGTAGGCTGATTTCCTCTAAGGCAGTTCGATGCGCAGCGTGATCAAGGGCGCTAATGTTTGAGGTAAAGGCTGAAAGATGGCCAGTCACATCCTCAAATTCTGGTATCGATTTGAACTCCTTGTACAGTGCGCGGTGATTTTGGCATGGTCCTGCGGGCTTGACTTTGCCGCACGTCGCAGATAAAGCTTTTTGACTCAACAAGCCAATTCGATTATATAGCAAGAACATCGTGGCAAATATGGCTGTAACAGTCGCGATACCAATGACGCTTCGCTTGCTTGGTTGAAATCTTGAAGTCATGATGTGTGTATGCTTTAGCATGTCGAGACAGGCTTGCGGCGCAGAAAAAGACTCTGTTCTCATGGACAGGATGTGACAGAGGGAATCGGAACTTGCGCCTCGTTTATTCTGCATGCTCAATGACAGTACGGATAAAAGAATCTTCCCGTAGCTTCCTATTACTTCTTTGCATGGAGTTCCCCGGCAAGACTGGATTTACTAGGCCTGTAAATCCCCGCTGAAAGGCAAGCAAAAGCGAATAATGCACTCGGTCTAGCTATGTAGCCGAACCACAGGATGGGCTCGCAAAGATGCAGCGCAGGGCTTGGAGCTTGTAGCGCACTCTCTCCCCAGCCGAGTTCTCCCGTCTCCCCAGTGCTCGCGCAGACAAAAGGCTAATCGGTGGAACCACTCGAAGCACGAACTGGCCGACAGATTATCGTCATTTGCCCCCTCGGCTTGTGCTTCTAAGTTCCATTTCCATGAGACCTGTACCTCGAGCTCCCCCAGCGCACAGAGATTATGTCCATGGTGTCATAGAAGTTGAGCCGGCACGCATTGCAACATGTGACTCTTCCACGGGTGACTCGTTGTTCGATCGTATAACAGGTGCTCTCAAGTGAAGCATCATTATCGTAGCCGCGGAATAAAGGCCATCAACATTGCTACCAATGGACCTCGGAAGCGTTGTAGAACTCCTCGGGGTGGCGCAGACTTTGCGCCCATTTTCCAGTCAAACGTGTGTCCCAGATATCAAAGCTACGCTCCATCACCCACTTATACATTCGCTCCCAGTCCACGCATACGTGCTGACCTCCCATGAGGCTTCGCGGGCCATTATCGTCCCATTCGTACCCCGACAATGACATGTCTCCTTGACACAACACTGATTGTCGAAGACTGCAGGAATATCTCCACGTTAGCAGATTCTCGCTCAGTATCGGAATTTTGAACAAAGGACTCACTTTTCGAGACAGTGGTCGAAATGCCGGCTCATTTCACCTGTTTCCTGAGGTTTCATGACCTCCCACGATTGCGGGTATCTTTCTGGATATTGTGCCTCGCGAATTGTTTTCTGACCGACAGTTAGTCACCATTGAAGCAAGTCTGGGCCAGTGGATCGATAAGTACCAAGCAATGAAGCTGATGAAACAAAAAAGGTGTGGCCCACACGTCTCCGGTCCCATCAAGTAGCTCGAAAGAGCTAAAATTTGAAGCAGCTGCTGCGCTGGATGGCACTCGTATGTTCATACCTTGTATCGCCATCAATCAGCAATCAATGTTTGTGTCTGGAGCGCAATTGACCCAAGCATAGCTGAACATCAAGCCGCTCTTACCACGTATCAGAGCGCGCCACGCCGCTTCGTGCTCAGGTCGGGGTGGACCTTTGAACAACGCATTCTCCTTTTGTCGAACTTCGAAATTGTCGTCAAGGGTCTTGATCACATAGCGCGTGCTATCTGCTGTGATATCTATGCAACTCATCAGCTACGAACAACATCGCGCCAAGTAGGATCTGTTGTTCTGCTGCTTACAATGTGTCGACATTGTGGGAAAAGCAGTCTGTTTGCCATGCCGGTAGCCAGCATAGTAAGTGAGTGATAGTAAGCATGTCGCGAAGAGAATACTGGTCAGTATCTTTGAATCCAGCAACACCTCTGGCCGACGATCCCGTTGCTTGCACTGGAAGTCTTTGCCTAGCAAGTGCCTGCTTTGGTCGCTAAAGTCTGCATCTTGCCTCGGCATAGTTTCAACGCTTTCGAGCACTGTGAAGCAATGAGAGACCAATTGAGCTCAACGATGGCCAAACAACGAGTTGATATCAAGTTGGCGATGGGCGCGGGGACAGAACCAAAACATCCAGGAAGCACATCTAGTCGACGAACCCGATCGAGACCCATGATAGACCCGGCAAGGTCATCCATCGAAGCCCAACGTGGACACACGGTATCCTGAGGGATAGAAAATTCTCGTGCTGATATCGCGGTTGAACCCAAAAGCGGCGAGTGCAGCTTCCTCATAAGTCGCCCATGCGAAACTCACACGACTCTGACTGCATATATGAACATGGTACCCATTCATGAGTGAAGAATCTGCCCTAAGTTATAGTGGTGTGTGGAGAATCTTGCTAACCCATGTCTTGTGACTCGCCTGCATTGAGTCACTACCTTGTCTACCACTTTGTGTATAGAAAGGTGGAATCAATCACGCAAAATGGCTAGCCAAGGGGTATCAGCGCTAGCAGGAGTTGCCCAAATTCTTCACACCTGCTGTACCATTTGTAGCATTTGTACTACAGTGGGTGTGAAGGATGATAGATATCCCTGTTAGCGTCGTGCAGACAGGCTGGGTAAAGAATCATACGAACCCCTGCCAGCGCTTTGCATACAAACTTCGTCCGTGCCTGTGTTGCACAGACGTATTTTGTTCGCAAAGCGCTAGCAGGGGTTCGTATGATTCTTCACCCAGCCTGTACAAGGAACGTCCATGCGGAGTTGACATCGACGATGTCTGTGCGCAAGACGCTAGCAGTGGCATGCACGTATCAATTTTCACACCGTCTGTGCTGTACGTTCACACTGGTTTCCTGTTCACCGTATGCATGATAGGGTTTGTAGAGCTACCCCTAGCTGTGGCGAGAGGGATGAACCGTGAGACCCCCCCCGACTCCCAGTGAAAACTTCTGAACGATGAGCGGGATGGCTCGATTGAGGAGCGAGGAGTCTATAAAAACGAGACTGAACTGTGCGTTGCTTGACACTCTCCTTCCATCAGCAGATGGAACAACTTCCAAATTTCTCAAATACCTCTTCAAGCCAACATGAAACACGCTGCATTGGCGCTCGTTGCTATGTTCGCCGTCACGGTGCACTGTCTTCCCGTGGAAGGCACTGCGTCAAAGATAGGTATGTATAACATGGTTGACGCTCACATGTTCCGCTACTGGCCATTTTGCCTGAAAGCTGATTTAATCATTCTGAATAGATATGATCCAAGAGAAGAATGAAGCGAAGAGGGCAGAGGCCACTAAGCATAATGAGGATGAGGAGGAAGAACATGATCAAGCCGCATTGAGAGTCAAGCCGTTCTATTGGGACTTCGAGTACAAGCGTCCGAACCAAGTTTGATGCGTTCGATGCGTGAGATCGGGCAAGCTCTAGAGCTATGAGGGAGAAGTACGTCGACTAGGGGAGGCACTGGCCAGATAAAAGCATGTGCTTCTGTGAAAGCACTTCTGCCATACGCTTTACCAATTTTAAGCTGCTAGATCTCGACTATTGATTCCAATCGCGTGATTTCGCGGCGATGTCGTATGCTGAGTGAGCACTGTGATCGACTATAACGAACTGTGAACGGGAATCCTCCCACGGCGAAGTCAGGCAGAACGGCTAGCAGCGTAGACCTCACTGTAAGACATGTCCGTCGCCATTGCTGTTTAAAACGTTACATACGCGCCTCGTGACCAAGAAATGTATGTTAAGTCCGGCGGCCTGTCTGGTCAACCCCAACACAACCCTGCCCTGTTACTGCCCGTTAGCTCAACCCCATCTACCGGGACAACAAATGAGGCATTAGAGCTAGTCTTTGAGAGTCAGCGTTCCTAACCAAAACCTTGTAGCTACCCGTAGAAAGTGACATTCATTTTCTCTTAACCATAAACGACTTGCTCTGCTATGGCTGTTTTTGCGAACAGAAATTGCGCATACGCCGCCTTGGATGCCGAGCCGGACACGAATCCATGCTCTAGATGCTGCTCTAAGTCGTCTAGATGCTATCAAGGGCCTCTGCCATGGAACAATATCGTGTGGGGAATTATTGTTGTTGTTACAAACATTCTTACCCTTCTCTTCTCGACTGATTGGCTGCATGCGTGCGCTCGGACTGGGAAATTCGAGATGAGGGATCAAACACAAGGTAAAGAGTAAGGCCGGAAGCTCTGCAAGATTATGCTAATTGTCAAAAGCGCCTTTCATGTCCGACATGGACATGGCGATCTACACCCTGACGTTCAACGATCTCGACTATAAGGTGACCCGATATACAGATAAGCCAGACTACGTCGGCACCCAGGTCGATCGTAACTGGCATGATCTAGGAGTCAACGGTAAGACTTCTCTTTTTGTCTGGTGGCACAAGTGGGAAACGCTTAACGAATACTGAAGGCCCGCCGATTGTCGTACCTACCGCGGAAACTCAGTATTTTGATATCGAGCCCCATCATGCACGGGTTGATCCTAGCCAATCATCTGCAATTCCATACGAGGGAGTTGCTGGAATGATACAGGCGCAACATCGACTTCATTGTCTGAATATGCTTCGACAAGGCTTGTGGTATAATTGGGAATACTATCGCCGGATCCAGCACCCTGACTGGAGTTCCAAGCAGGAGGTTATGCTAGGCAATTACTCACTGATGGAGTTGCACACCGCGCACTGCGTTGACCAGCTTAGGCAATCGATCATGTGTGAGTCAGATCTGGCCATCATCCCTTACATGCGTGACGAAAATGGGGAGGGTAAGATGGACTTCAGCAGACGGAAACGGTGCAGGAACTACGATTCACTGCTGCACTGGCATCGGAATCACAGCATTGGGGCTGAGCTGGAGAAGGCCAACGGGAGTGTGCCATACTATAGCTGGACGGGTAGAGAGTAGACGAAATGCCAGCTTATTGCGTGTATCATAGCAAGAGGTTTCATTAGATGTTGACGCTCGCTCGACGCACCAGTGATCCCGAGCATCAACATTCGCAGATCGTCGCAATCTGTTCGAAGGATCGTGCATACAGCAAGCCTGAGAGACATCTTATCAATGAGTGCTCTACGTGCTCACATATATCCATTGCACCTGACAGGACAAAGCTATGTTGCTTTCATCCCCTCCCCTAGCTAACGCCAACGTGATCATTCCCCTCGCTCCACGAATCGCCGATGGAACACCTCACTTTACACTACGATTAGCCAAAACCTGCAGGAGTATTAGGTAAGTGACGAGGAGAGTGCGTTGACGGCAATCCTCTACGCCCCGTGGGGGCTGTTCGAATTATGCGATCTCGACAAGTAGCTACCGCCACCGCCAGCCCTTGGGCCTACGCTATGTTCCGGCCTCGCCGTACCGCAGATCGTGAAGACCCTATTACAGACATCCCCGACTATAGTATATCTAACAAATAGTCCTATGCCTTATTCGTTCTAACCTTGCGTCCTTCTCTATATAGTTCCTACGTCTAATATATAGCCTAGTATAGTATATATCCTAGATATCTCGCTCGACTCCTAATAGGCTTTATTACTCCCTATCTCTATAATAACTATAAGGCGCCCTATCTAGCTTCGTTTTATTATAATAATACCTATATACTATTAGTAAATATATTATAATTCTAAAATAGATTATTTATAGAAAGAATAAGTATAATAATAGAAGAACTACTAGATAGAAGAGGCCTCGAGGCCTCTTACTATACTACTATCTACTCCTAGTAGTAGCTAAATATTAATAAGAGTAGAGAATATCGAATTATAGAGTCGGTAGGTCGGATCGTAAGGCGTATAGTATAATAGAAGTAGAGGCGATAGATAGGAACTAACCGAGTTAATTATATTAGTTAGTTATAGGTTATATTCTACTTCTAAGATAGGTATTAGCTAGGTTATATAACCTAATATTATATAATCTATATTAC